>BMAW01120975.1:2881708-2930023 GCA_019974015.1 Nephila pilipes | reverse complement strand
ACACACACATATATATATATATATATATATATATATATACACACAAACTTTAAAATATTATTTGTCATAATGTTTTTAAATTTTAGTAATTTTTAAAATAAAGGAATTATCCGAGTGAGATAGTTAGATTCCATAAACAATCACTTTAATCCACAATTTAAATTATTTTATCCCCATTTTTTGAGTTTTTATCTACTTAATAGTTTCACAACAATCAAAAAAAATTTAAAAATTATTTGATTTCCTAATTAATATGATTTTAAGCTCATTGTTAAATCACATTTCTTAATACATATGTATTTATCTATTTAATGAGTTTATTTATTGTAATTATTTTTATCACAATTATGAATATAGTTTAAGTATTAGATTATATATATGTTTCTTTAGTATTTTTTTTTATAATTTATACATGATTACAATATATATACATGAGACGAATGAAAAGTAATATCTTCATGGCTATAACGTTTTTAGCTGTTACCCTATTTTCATAATTCATGTTGTATCTGAAAGTTACATGTATCCTCTGTATTAATGTCGTGTTGAATTGTTGACATCCTTTTCCAAGTCCTTTATCCAATACATTACTAGCAATCAATTCCGCTGGGGCAGAATTACCGTGGTTGTTATCAATACGGGTTTTAATGGCAACCTTTACCTCGTCATTAGAGCGAAAGTGATGTCCCTTAAGGATCTGTTTCATCTTTAGGAAGAGATGAAAGTTCGAGAATAAGAGTGCAAGGTTCTGGTGCAATAACGCCTCGCTGCTTCAATCCCATCTTCAAGCGGGTCTCCATCTACAGTTTTCAACGCATTTACGAAACCTGGTAATAAAGGAAAATAATTCGATATAAAAACCAACGTTTTTAAAAACAACGTTTTTATGTGGTAGCAAAGTTTATTAGAGAAAATTATAGAAATATTAGTTAAAACTGTTAGTTTTTTTTTAACTTTAAAATTTATTTAAAAAGAGACATTTGTGAGCGTATTAAAAAATTCATAATACTCATAAAATCAAAACATGCATTTGAAAGTTTGTAAGTCATTCTATTAAAAATAATTCGATATAAAAACCAACGTTTTTATATGGTGGCAAAGTTTATTAGGGAAAATTATTGAAATATTAGTTAAAACTGTTAGTTATTTTTAACTAAAATTTACTTAAAAAGAGACATTTGTGAGAGTATTAAAAAATTCATAATACTCATAAAATCAAAACATGCTTTGAAAGTTTGTAAGTCATTCTATTAAAAAAAGAATGGGAACCAGAATTCAGAAAAAATTATTGTGAAAAGGAATGGCGCCAAATATTGGAAACTTTCTTTCTTGCGAATGATTACTGACTAAAAGTCAGCAACCCTTACTATCTCGGAGATAGTAAAGGGGAGATAGTATCTCCCCTTTGTGAATACAAAAGGTTTACGATACCTCATGCGGCGTGGGGAGTGCCCGGTGTTCCCAGAGGGGGAAAGAAATTTTTTCCTCAATCCTAAAAGCGCCGAGAGGAAAGAATATTTTGACTTATTAAAATTATTGAAATATTAGTTAAAACTTGTCGCAAACGTCTAAATATTGCATTGTTAGGCGAGTACGAACGATTCCCAAAATTTCAAAGCTCTAGCTTGATGGGAAGTTGATTAAATTAACGATCGAAAATTTGATGACACACACACACACCAAGTGAAATTCAGAAAAACGTTTTAATAAAAAATGCATTGCTTATGGAATGCACGTAACGTTCATGTCTTACAAGTACTTTGAGAATTGAGTTTTTAACTGAAAAAATTACATTCGTGGAGGCATTGATTTTCAACCAACTTTCGTACCTACATTATTCAAGTTTTAATTTTTTTTTTACAACGTTTTTCTGAATTTCACTTGGTGTGTGTGTGTGTGTCATCAAATTTTCGATTGTTAATTTAATCAACTTCCCATCAAGCTAGAGCTTTGAAATTTTGGGAATCGTTCGTACTCGCCTAACAATGCAATATTTAGACGTTTCCGACAAGTTTTAACTAATATTTCAATAATTTTAATAAGTCAAAATATTCTTTCCTCTCGGCGCTTTTAGGATTGAGGAAAAAACTTCTTTCCCCCTCTGGGAACACCGGGCACTCCCCACACCACATGACGCCTCGTAAACCTTTTGTACTCACAAAGGGGAGATACTATCTCCCCTTTACTATCTCCGAGAGAGTAAGGGTTGCTGACTTTTTGTCAGTAATCATTCGCAAGAAAGAAAGTTTCCAATATTTGGCGCCATGTCTTATCACAATAATTTTTTCTGAATTCTGGTTCCCATTCTTTTTTTAATAGAATGACTTACAAACTTTCAAATGCATGTTTTGATTTTATGAGTATTATGAATTTTTTAATACTCTCACAAATATCTCTTTTTTAGTAAATTTTAAAGTTAAAAATAACTAACAGTTTTAACTAATATTTCAATAATTTTCTCTAATAAACTTTTCCACCTTATAAAAACGTTGTTTTTAAAAACGTTGGTTTTTATATCGAATTATTTAAACATCTAGACCATAATTGTACCTTGTTTGGCGCAGCATAGCCAAATCTTTCTTTTGCGCCTTTAAAGTACACTATCACTCAGTTAAATTTAATCCGATTTATTAAAGGGCTGTCCAAAACTTAAATACGTATTAAATTATTTTATTTATATATTTGTCAAATATTAATGCAAGAGAATGAAATAAAAAGTGAATAAATTTTATATATACGGGATGGACATTGAGGGCATTCATTTTACAGCTTCTGTAATGTTTGGTTAAATTTTTGTTGCAGCTAAGCAACAAAGCGTATTATAAATTTTCAAAGTCTGCTTGGTTTTTTTTTCCACACAATATTCTTTCAATTTTATTAAAATTTCATTATAATTCATTTCGACCAATATATATCATGCGACTTGTAAAACTTAAAATGATTTGCCCAACACATCCACGAAAGTCATTAAGCGGCTAGTGCATCCTTGTTCTGTAATGGATGTAAAGATAAGCATATCGTTCATTGCGAATAAATAAATAAAACAAAGTTATTATTATTTTCACTGAATTAAATAGACTTATACGCGGAACACCGTATCCATTCATTCAGAAATACCGCTCAATTCGCTGATAACATCAGCAATCACGTTATTCTTATTCTCTTGAATGGTCTTATTACCGCCAGAGGAGCCCACTCTGGTTATTTATTGTTGCGCATTCGCGTGTTTAGTGCATAATAAAAATAATTCATACAATCATTACGACCGCATTAACCACAATTGCTCATTATAAATAACTATCTTAACCCAATTATTTTTTTATGCAAGCGAAATTATGTGCCGTTCTTCTTTACTTGCACGCAAATTTTATTCATACTTTAAAATTGAAACATTTTTTTATAAGTGAATTTTCGAAATTTAGAGGAACTACGGAACACTTTATACTCTCCATATCTAGAGAAGCTAAATGACTAAGTAAGGATATGTTATGCTTTATAATGAATATTATTTAAAATTGTCTTCAATCGCTGTTAAGAAATGGAACTCAAATTCTCGAAACATATGTTCAAATAAAACAAGTATCTTGATAGTAATTGCACGTATATTAGCGATAAGAGAGCTGCACATTTTGTTATGTTACCCATTTGTATTTGAGTCATTCTAGTTTTTTTCAATCAATTAATTGAAGTTTATATTTTTCTTCATTCATTGCGGTTAATGTGTTAAAATAGAAAATTGCTTTTTTAAAAATGTTTCTGAATTTTTAAGGGTGCTGTCTTGTAAATGCATATATAGTGGATCTTCGATTATACGAATATGAGTCAACCGAAACATCGGTTTACCGAAAGTGTTCCAGCTTGTAAATTCAAATTTGAACGCCATGTAAAAGTTCCACTGGCGGCTATTCAATGATCATTTTGAACTAGTTAGATTAGGTTTATCGGTTCTCTGTGTTATTTGTAAAAGGGGGAGGGGAAGACGTGTGAGATACAAAACATGTACTATATTGTGTTTAATGCTTTTTTTTTTTTTTTTTTTGTCTCGCATTCCTCCAATGACATTGGTACATTTTTTTCCCTTTAATGATGGGTTTTTCGAAAGATCATTAATTCGAACACTTCCAATCCACAATTATCTTCAGGGGCTTAACTTCTAAAGGTAAATACGGGAATCATAATCCCGAGATACCGTAGTGATCTTTTCTTTCACATGGGGTTTACTATCTATAGAAAACGCGGATGACGTGCCCAGGAGACACCCTTGCAATCCTTCTCTATATGTTTTCAACAGTTTTTACCCTCTTTTGTCCATATTTAACTTCTGAATCACAGATATACGTGTTTCGTTCAAAAGTCAGATTTGGCTCTTGCGACACAAATCTCTACTTTCACTCACTCACCCAATCTACAATTGTTTAGGATAACCGATACTGCACTGTACTACTGTGTTCAAAAAGCATTCGACCATGATTGTTTCGCTCATAAAAACTGAAAATAGGGATTTGTAGTTTGGTGCACGTATGCATGCGATTCTAATGCGCATATGTAAATGTTTATCTGCCTGCAAAACTGTTCAATCGCTGGAAGACCGCCAATGAGTGAGGAAGAGTAAATGAGAGCTGTCGAATTTTTATTTTTGACAAAAAGACAGTAAAACTTGGAATAACTCTACAACATTAAGTTTTGGGTAAAGTTTGGAGATTCTCGAGCGGAAACGATCTTCAAAATTCAAATAAAATAAATTTTCATGTATATTTCCTTAGTATGAGTTAATATGTTTCAATTTATACTTCCTCAATTTATTCAATAAAATTTAATGCTCATCAGTGGTTTTCCAGAGATAGACAGTCTCTGCATACAGATAGAAAATCCGACATGCGCATTGAGGTAGCCTGCATGAGGGCGCCAAAACACGTCTTCCTAACTTAACACAAAAAATTATAGTAGATGCATATTTTGTATACGTTTTATAATATATATTAATATCGGGATACTTTTCAAACTGAAAAAAAAAAATCTTTTGATTCAATCTTTGCATTCAACTTTTCGATTCTAAAAATTATGACTACCCTACTCATTCAGTATGTTACACTGACATAACCGAAGATATAAGACTAAACTTCTAATTTTGATACACTTTCAAAAGACAACGACGATAATTGGTACTCAGTTCTCCAAAATTTCCCATTTGCCTCCCGAGGACTTTTTTAATTCCTTTTAAATTCAATGTATAATATTTTCTGTTATTCCTCATGCTTTGGATTGGAGTCTTGATTCCTTTAGAGATTTACTGTGTAGAATTATGAAAGCTGTTGTATTAAATGAAATTATATTTTACTGTCCCCCCTCTTAGGGGCTTACTTGCTTTAAGTGAGTACAAGAATTATGATCCCAAAGTACTTTAGTGATCTTTTTCTTTTCAACGGAGTTTACTGTCTTTAGTAAGCACGGGTGACGCATCCCCGGTATACTCCAACAATCATTATCTATTTCCTATCATTCTTTTTTTTCAACCAACTTTTACCTTTTCCATTTTTTCACAACAAGATCACTTTTTCACATGTTTTTGCGTAATATAGGCGGCTTTTGCTCATGCGCCGTAAGCATTTGCTTTCACCACTCACACATTTAATATCCTCCCTTTTCGTGGAAGGAAGGAACATGAGATTTTTGCTCATTGGTATCCTCCTCGTCACTTGACTCTGATTCGGATGCCCTTCACCAATACCCCTTGTATAATCTTAATTAAAAAAACAGAAGGCTCCCGTCTACCCGCCATTTTGATTTCATGGACGTAATGTTAACCCTATGGGATTACGGCTTTAATTATCACATCTTTACTATTTAATCTATTTGAATGCAGTAAAGTGCATCTGAAAGAGCAAAAAATAATCAATGCTTCTGTGGAATTACTTTTTCCTCTGTTTCTTAAAAATATTTTTATTCCTATTTTAATGATTCGTTTGCGAGTTTTCCGGCCTTTAAAAAATATTTTTAACAATCGGAGGGGGAAAGTAATTCCGCAGAAGCATTCATTATTTTTTGCTCTTTCGGATGCACTTGATTGGGTTGAAATAGATAAAATAGAATAGATTTCAGAGCTGTAATAGAAATTCCATAGGATTAACACAACATCCACGAAATCAAAATGGCTGGTAGACGGAAACCTTAACCAGGCCACCCACAAGATGGTGTTCGGCAAAAATGAGCCTCGAGTTCGTGATCTGGGTATAAACCTGGGGCTGCTAATTAATTTCACACTGCAGTTTTGCGAAAAGGAAGGACACCTGAAGGGAACGCTCGAACTTCAACACCACACGGTGTGAAAATTTAGATATCCAGTTGATTTTGATCTGTCGCGACCTAATTAAAATGCAATTAAAATATATGAGTACTTTCAGGAAATCATCTTAATATTGAATAAATCGAATAGATATCATATTTACAGAAGACATCTTTGTTTAGTAATAGAAGAGCGCTTCAAGAGGTTTTATTTCATATCCTATTTATTTAGACAATGTGACCGCGGTAGCCAAATGACCATGGTTGGGAGAGGGTAGGCTTTAATTTGTCACACACGCACACACACACACATATATATATATACGATTCAATGCACGATATACAAATGTTGCCTAAGGTAATGACAAAATCAATAATTAGAGAAAACTGACGTATTTTATTTTTAAGTAAATGTTGGCCAAATTCAATAAAACAGTGAGGAGAGATTCTTTAAAAACAGAGGGTGGATAGTAACCTAATCTTTCTAGAATCAGTTCTTTTAGATTTTTTTTTTTTTCATTCACTCTCTTTAATTTCATTTAAGAAAAAGTACACCCTGAATAATATCTTACTGAAATGGAGCTGTTCACGGTCAGTTTGAATTTTGATTTCTAAAAATTTTGTCATTAGAATAACATATTTACTAAAAATAAAATACCTTAAAAACTACCCTTTAATGGGTTTTCCTTCTTAAGGTAAGTACGGGAATCATAACCCCTTAAGCACGTAGTGATCTCTTTTTCTTTCTTATGAGGTTTACTGTAAGCACGAATGATGCGCCCCAAGAATCTCCCGGTGATCCTTCTTTATTTTTGACACTCCTTGTCAATAAGTATTTTTTTTTCACCCTTTCTTTCTGTATAGATTACAGTTTAAACAAAAATGTGATGCATAAAAGAAAAAAGCTTTCACGGGTTACTTTCTTCCTGTTTTCCTTTTTGTTCTCTTTTGAAATAAAAGAAGAAAGTTTCTTGATATGCATGAATTCTTCTGGTATATAGGACGAAAATTTTTGCTATCGACTTGTACTTTGCTCGCTAACATTCTGAGTTTTTCTGACTTTAACTGATTGCATATCCTAATTTTTTTCAAAAAACTTTTTAAATTTAAAAAGAAAATTATTGATTCAAAAGGTTTGAAATTTTTTTTTACTTTGATTTGTTTTTCTTCTTTCGAAAAATTAGACATTTACGTATGTTAAATTCGCGACTGTAAATTTTGTCTTAGTTTTCTTTTGAGTCAATAGTTAATCTCCAAAATTGGTAGTGTGTTTTTCTATATATTTCGATGACATAAACTAAATGTCACATACATATTTTAATCTATTTCAATATCAGTTTTTATTTTTGAAAACAGTCCAATTAATCACAAGAACACTTATGAACGAATTTTAAGGATTTTGAAAAAAAAAAAAAATAATAATTAGTCTTTTAGTGTGCAGTGTTTCGTATAAGTATTAAGAGATTTTTTTAAAAAATGAAGCTCACAAAAATAATAAAACTCAAATGAAAATTACCGAACATACCTGAAACACATTTATTATTTTCCGGTAAGCATTCAGCAGCGCAAGAAAATTTACTCACTCATTTTTTTTTTATTTCAAATAATCAGTAGCAAGTCAAAGGTTTTGCTTCAGTGACTGTGTCCAAGAGATAAACGAGGTCCAGGAATCCTAAAACCATTTAAACAGTTGTTTAAAATTTGGAAGAAAGGATCAATTGGTTAAACCAGTGATTCCTAAACTTTTTCAACTCACCGCACCCTTTTTTGAAGTATGGTTTCCTCACGGTGTTATATCTTTCAAAAGCATGACTAATCTTCAGTAAACAGGAGTAAGAGATAAGAATATGAGATTCCGCTGCGCACACTTTGGAAACCATTGAGTTTAACGCTTGTTTTCAGAAAAATTGCATTTAGTTTTGGATGGATCCTTCCTTTTTCCTTGGATTTCAATTGCTAATTCATATATGTTGCGCTTATAAAAGCAACAGGAGGGCTATTGGCGATGGACCTCGTAAGTCTGAGCCTCGGTGAAGACAACTGAGTTCACACTCCACTCTCTACACCAAGTCTGTCCAACACAAAAGACTTGGGGGGGGGGGAGGCGGTCACATTATATATATGTATGTATGTATCATGAAATGATTTTTTTCGTTTGTTTCAACATCAATCAAATATTCAGAACACAGGGCTGAAATCAGCTTTTATTCCATCAGACTTTAGTCGAGCTTCGGTCATTGAAGCCGAAGAGAAAACATCATAAAAATCTCAAATGATCATCAGAGAAGAGTGTATGAGCGAGCGTTTCGCTGTGTTTTTCGTTATATACTAGGAAAATTTCACTCTATACGTCATCAATCATGTGTGGTGATTGGAGGGATTTCGAGGGAATCTAATTGCAGACCTAAAGTCTGGTAGGGATCATCCCTATAAGTCTGAAGCGGGGGGAAAGCTGACTTTGCAGATTTCAAGAGCGTGTGATTGCATAAACTAAAATTAAAAAGGAATCGTATTAAGAAATAAGAAAGAAAGCTTTACTTTTAAATGAGAGAATAGGAAAAATTAGGAAATTAAATTGTTATGGTGAAAAACTAACAAGAATTAAAGTTTTCATTATATATATATATATATATATATATATATATATATATATACAATATGTATATGCATATATGTGTGTGTGCGTGTGTGTATTTATGTATGCTAGCGTGCGTGTGATGAATTCCGTCTATCCACTTTTTTTTTTAAATTTTGACTCTTTTAACGCCAATTCAGATTCTTGCTTTAAGAACTACTACAACTTCTACTCCTCGAGTCGCGGGAAGCGACTAATCCTCCGAGCTCCATCATAGCAATCCAGAAAATTTTGCATTAAATTAAGGGAAATTATATTTTTTTGAATTAAATGTATTTGAACGAAATATAATTTTTAAAACTGCCCTTTTATTACATGTTGATGCTAAATTATAAGCGATCAAACGATACTGGGCAGTCAGTCTGTCTGTAACTACAGCTTTTGAGTCAAATATAATTAGACATGCTGAAGACAGACTGTCTGTTACTATTTCACATGATCCGCGCATCTCATTTCCTCCATGTGTGTTTCCCACTCACGCAAGATGGCCCGCGCGCTTTTTAAAATGAGCCCAACTTGGTAGTAGAAGTTTTCAGATCAAGAATGTAGAAGAAAAATTGTGACGTACTGTCACAAGTCTCAAGACGTACTGTCACAAGTGACTCAGTCTAAGTACTGAGATATTCCCATAGTAATGGGATATGATACAAGCGACTCGTAGTGGAATGTTTTTAGATATTTTTTATGTAAAACAAAAGTTTAAATTTTCGTTCAGATGACTCAGTTCCTCGGGCCACAGGTTGACATCGAAAGGACCACATGCCGGCTGGCCTGGCATGATCTATACTTCACTTCATCCAAAAATGCCTCTCAAGGACATACTTTCTCTAAGTATGTAGAGAACTTTAATTAATGTTATTTCAAAGATTGTTATGCTTCGTATTTACGTTAATTCAAGATTGATAAACGATATTAAAACATTAAAGCCTTTCTCATTATTTCAAATTAGAATTCTAATTACTCCAATCTAACAGAATATTGAAAATATTGTGATGAGCGAGCTTAGATCGCATAGAGACTGAAGGAAAAACTGTTTATGTGTGCAATAAAATAATTTTAATTATTATTAACTAAAATCTTAAAAGTCGACACATAATGCTCCTATTCAAAAAAAATTTATTTTCTTTTATATGCTACAATAGAGAGATATTAATTAAATGTATTAAATTTTGTAGCCTTCGAACTGTGTTTAAAATAGATAGCAACATTTGATTAAAAATGTATAAATATTCTCAGGTAAATGTGTGTCTCAATTTTTCGAAAACAATCGAGCAGAAAAACGAGTGTGAAAACCATAAATCCAAACTAGAAGTGAAATTTTGGAATATTTAATTAAATAACCCAATCGAGAATGATTCTAACCTATGAACATATCTAATTTTTAATGTGTATTGAATGAAGGTTAGATTTAAAAATTTCATATGCATTGAGAAAATATTCTTTGGTTTTAGATCTGATGATCCTGAACAGAATTATGAATAGAATTTAGAGAAGACAAAATGGAGGTCTTCAATAAATTCTGTACATTCCACAGCTATACTCTAAGAATTAATTCCTTGGAACGTATTTAATGTATTTCAAAATATAGCTCAGGATACTACTCGGTTTCCATACAAATAAAACATGACAAAAAAACCCTTTTGTATGCAGTCAAGTGTCACGCTTCGTACAGAGGTTGTACGCTATTCATTTAAATTAGGTTTAGTTATTGTTTTATGCCATTATTCATTGTTGTCAGATTCGGTAAAAGAAAACGAAATGAAAAATAGAACACGTGATTGCGTTTTATTTTTTACTTATGGTTTGCTTCATTTGTTTCTTGCTTTTTTTCTTCCTTTTAACGACATAACATGCGTGTTCCAGTTTTTAAGTTTATGTATAAGTGTGTTTAATGTCAAATGGAAACGTGGCTTAATCTAACTTCAAATCTAACTTTAGAAAATTCTAAATAAATATTTGAAAATTCTAGAACAAGGTTTGAATGTTGTTGAATTAACGTCACTCTATATAGAATTAATGTTGGTCAGGTCTGGCCAACCCACGGGTCTCAAGTAGCCCACCCGGTATCGATTTGTGGCCCTCGCAGTTTGGTCATTTAAAGAAAAATTTGAATTTTTATTGTACATAAAAGTGCCTAAGAACATAATATCATGAGTCGTTCGTATCATATCTCATTACCATGGGAATGTCTCAGTACATTGATGCAACTATCTTCACATTGTTTTCTTTTATATTCTTATTCTGAAAACAATTACAAAGTTGAGCTCATTTTAAAAAGAGCGCGTGGGAGGCCATTTTGCGTGAGTGCGCAATATACATTGTGTATTTAATAAACAAATTTACTGAAGAACGTGGAGAGGGACTGCGAAGCTCAGATCTTGCGAAGTAGCAGCAGCCATTTTATCTGCACAAACCGAATACATTTGACCGGATGTGTATGCTTCCAGATATACTGACTACTCAGTGTGTTCTGAACACTGATAATTTAGCACCAGCAAAATGTTATAACTTCAAGACCAATTTTTAAATTATATATCGAGCAAACATATTTAATCCAATGAAATATAATTTCCCTTAATTTATTGCAGAATGTTCTGGATTTTGCTAATGAAGTTCGGGAGGATTAATCGCTTCCTGCGACTCGAATGGTAAATGTAGTAACAGTTTTTAGAGTTAAAAGAGTCCAAAATAAAAAGGTGATAAATTGAATTCATCACCCCTCGCATGAACGCACGCACACACATATGAAGCCAACATCCTGCCCCCCTATATGTATATATATATATATATATATATATATATATATATATATATATTGGAGGGATGGATGTTGATGTATCTAGGGGTATAAATGAACCGACGTGTTTATTCACAAAGACTAACGTTTCTTTACAGGATGAAAACATTTTCAAATTGGACAAAGACAAATATAAATGCAACTAAGAAGACACTACAATAAGGTCCTAGCTCCCTTGCGCTTAACAAAACATTTATCTCATTGATTCTTGTGAAAGATCAACTCTCTATTATATAACACTCTAGTGCCCTCACACTTCAGACATTTCCGGTCTTTTCCGTGTGACTTCTACACCAAGAATCTCGCTGAGACTCTCCAAGTCTGTTCCCAAGGTCTTCCAAGCCCATTTCTCTATCTAAGACTTTCCAATTCCACTCCCGAAAGCTTCCAAGCTCCATCTCTTTATTCAAAACTTTCCCGCAGTCTGGCGTATGTTCCTATGCGTCGTCGGCACACTTCCACACCGCTCGAGCATCCTGACCTGCTAATTACCCATATCAGCTATAGTTAAGATCTGGAATACATAAAAACTGAAAAGGAAAAAAAAACATGAATTAGTACACAAATCACTAAAGTTCACAAGAATTATTCTGCTTCTTCTGATTATAATCCAGTCTAAAGTTCCATGTGATCAGCTGATGACAATGTCCTATTTAGCTCCTCATGTTCTCCAATTTTGACTTCGTTGTTCTTAAATTTCGTGCGTTGTGTCGCTCTAATCTGTTTCCGAACTGAGATCACCTTCTTTCCATCACACTTTAAGGCACTTTTAAAGAAAAGTTCGATGATTTCCTGTTCCTTGATTGGAAGAGAATACACGCAAATTTCCTCCAAAGATTTAATTCCACCAATCTTGATGAGTTTTCAGAATTTGGTGAGTGGTGTCCGTTTCTTTACTTCTTTTGTTTGACCGTTTTTTTCCATCTGTCCAACGATTCCCCCCCTCCCCCATCTGTCGTTGCAGAGGTTGCACAATTTTTCTTCCGTTAATTATAAAGTTCAATCGATCGTCCGCAAATTCCGATCCTTTTCAAAATACTTATAATTCTCTATTTTCTTTTTCAATTGAAAAACAGTTTAATCGTTTTTTGGGCTATTGTACATTTTACTTGAAAGTCCAATTAAATTTTCTTTTGTCGCATTCCTAAACATTTTCGGCTTTCAGATATTTTCAGTTCAATGGAGCATAACAAGAAAGTTCCCTAAATCTTTCTTTTGTTGCATTTGTAATCCAAAAGACAGTTCCTCTTCCATTTCCAGCTCTTTAATCCAGGTGATTTCAGTCTAAACACACATACTCTCTCTGTCCAAAATTCCTCGCACTATTTATAAAGCCTCTGACCAAAATCCCTCGTAACATTTTTAAAGCTCTACACCGCGAGATAAAATCATGCCAACCAAAAATTTTAATTATAAACTCACAGGTCCGAACCGAACGCTCACTTTGTGAAGTTGGCTGTTGGGGTGTCAAGGGGCATAAATTATGAGACGTGATTATTCACAAAGACCAATGTTTCTTTATCGGACGAAGGACGAAAACATTTGCAAATTAGATAAAGACAAAAACAAATGTAACTACGAAGATACTATAATTAGGTCCTAGTGCCCTTGCACTTAAAAGAACATTTATCCCTTTGATTCATGTTAGAGATCAACTCCCTATTTTACAAGTTTCTCTAACGCTCTCGTGCTTAAGATATCACCGGTTTTTTCTCTGAATGGCTTCTATGAAAAGAATCCCAATCAGACTCTCCAAATATGTTCCCGATGGCTTCCAAGCCCCGACTATCTAGCCAAAACTTTCGAGTCAGCTCCCGGGGGCTTCCAAATCCAGTCTCCTTATCCAAGACTTTCCATCAGTGTAGCGTATATGCCTGCGCGTCGTCGTCGCTCTTCAACACTCAAGACACACACATACATATATATAATTCGGTCCTCTGGAATAAAATGTATTTACAAAGCGGCCCCATGATCTTTTGTTCGGACAAGCCTGCTCTTGAGCTTTGTGAGAACTGTGGGAGAAGAATCTTATAATTTGGTGCCATTTTTAAATTTATTGGGGGGGGGGCGCATTTGTTCCGACGTTTATTTCTGCCCGGTCGTTTTTCAATATCTCTTCGGTTTCCACTGCTCTGGCAGTATGTAGATTATATTACTGTTTATAGAGAATATCTCCGAAGAAAACGGATACATCGGCTGTGGTTATTTCTAATGCAAATACAAATTCTGGCTACACACTTCTTGCAGAATTTATACTGCTGAATCTATCCCCAATATTTATTGTGCCCTTAAATAAGTCAACAATTCATTTCTCGTGAGCTCTGGATATATAACGACAGCATGAGTGTCTTGGAAGCGTTGGAAAATCGACGATCAAAATCACCTAGTGGTACCCGATATCGGTAATATATACCAACTATAAAGCACAGGTTATAGTATTAAATTTTGTTGGATACTTTCTAGATAATTTGTTGGATACCTAGCCCTTTTAAGGATGAACAAACCAACTTTGCTTCACGATTGGCTACGAATCCTCTGCAAATAAAAGTCCCGCTTTCTGACATCAAACGTCTCATTTTAAATGCCATTAAAATGGCAGGAAAGGAAGAATCTCCAGATCCCCAATATTCTTTGAAGTCTTTAATTGGAACATGGCCTGATGTTTCAGTACGAAGAGAGGATGTCGACTCGCCTTTGCAATGGACGTACATACAAATATCTACTGCCCGAGTCTCGAGTGTCCTTCCTATCATGTCCCATAGACTGTCCGCCCTATTTTAATAGATTGTCCAGTGTTTCATCATCATCGTCCACATTTTCTTAAAAAAATTCGTCTGTTTTAATTTTGTCTGACTTGATGGGAGAACACATCCACCGCAGCTTTCTTGCTTTATAAAATAAAATTGGTATTTTACTCTATAATTATTTAAGATTTTTAACCGCATCACATTAGATTATTTAGTTGAGCTCTTACAGATTTATCGTGCTGTAGCCCTTCTAATCAGCGGTCTATAGCAGAAACAGTTCTCGAACATGCGGTTTTTGTTTCAAGTAAATAATGGCAACGAGCTCATGTCATCACCTACCACTAGACTTCGACCACTTTTGAGCCATGGTTAAGCGACTTTAGTTCAGTCTTAGTTTTTATTAACGTCGCACTAGAAGCAACACGAGGGCTATTGGCGACGGAGCTCGTAATTTTGAACCATGGTCAAGTGACGAGGACGACACCTGAGCTGGCACCCCCTCTTCTAACATCCACACCACGCCAACGGGAGGATTTCGGGCCCCGAACAGATTTAACGTGCATCAGCCCCGGCTCCACGATGGGTCTTTGGCGGCCAAGGATCGAACCCGTGACTGAACGAAAACCGCCAGCCGCGAGTCCACAACTTAGACCATTAGGTTACCTCGGCCCCACGGTTAAGCGACGAAAATGGCATTTGATTAAATACCTTTCACATTTCCCTTCCCCTAATCTGTGGCGTGGCAAGAGGGAAATATCTGTCTACGGGCGCAGCATCCGGGGTGCGCCTAATTAATGATACAAAATTTTAGATTTTAACTGCATCATTTTACATTTTTTTGGTTGAGCTCTTCGATACACATCTAAGTAAATAAAAACTAGACTCACTAATAAGTGTATTCTTAGATGCCCTAATAAGTAAATAAAAGCATTCACATATTCAGTCCATCACTCCATCAGTATGAAAATATCTTTTCCCAACGATTTTTGTCTCTTTTGATTTCGAAGCACGTTAAAGTTCTATAAACCAAACACAGACTATAATTTTCCCACCCCAACTACTCTAAAATGCTTGAAGCCCACCCTGAAGCATTTTTGACTTATTGAATATGTCGCGCGATTGACATGCGGCATTGATGTATATTCTGATTTCTGTGTACTGGAATGATTTATGTGTTTGATATAAATTGAATGGGCGGTGTTGAAGTATTCTAGCAGCTGTACTCAGAAGTGCAGACGTTTATCTATCGAATAAATTAATTTAATTTACCTATCGAATAATCTATTATCGTAAGAATAAATTATAAGTAACACAGTTTTTATTGTGCGGAAAGCGAATTTTTCTTACAAAAATTAATGACGAATTTATTTCTTACACAAGGTGAATTATTATCATTTTTGGAGACTTTTTATTCATTAAATTACACGTACAAACGTTTGATTTTTTAATTACAATATAAAATAATCAGCATCTCCCTCATTCATTCGTGTTAATTTTTTTCAATGTTTCAGACAACATAATTTAAGGTATACATAATTTTTTTATTATATAACTATTTTTGATTTTTGTAAGAATAGATGCTGAAAAATCGCAAAAATATAAACTTTATTTAACACTTATGAGTTGGCAAGAAAGAAGATATATATTTGTAATGATATTTTTTAGATTTTATTTTGTTTTTATATTTAGATAAGTATATGAATAGAAACACTAGCTCTAAATTATATATTTCTTTTTTATAGAAATTCAATAAAATGAATCGAACTCAAAACAGAAAATATGTGGAAGAGAAGAAAGAAAGCGAAGGAAGGCTTAGAATGAAGAATGTGCAAAATCGAGTAAAATTTTGACAGTATTTTTGAAAAAATTCTGAATCATCGATATTAAAATCAGCAGAGAATTTAAAGATACACACTACATAACCCTATTAAAAGATTTGTGCAAGATGGCTTAGAAGAGAAGTAGATTTAAATAAAATGTTGCGCCAATATTCATCAAATTCTGCAGAAGATTCGGATGATGAATCACATGATTCAGTTCAACAAGACAAGTCAAAATGTGTTGAAATTATAGATGATGTGATTCATCATCGTGATTTTGGATGTTTGAATTTTGACCAAGCAACAGGAAAAGCAATCGCTTTAGATGTACTTCGCGTAGAAATAGAGGTAAAAGGGTCGGAGTTTTTTCTGAATAATAATGACCTTTTGCACACACAAAAATAGTAGATCGATGACTTCAGCATAATAATATCGCTGATTTCAGCACAGTTTACAAAACTGTTAAGAAAAGGAGGTGTAGTGAGTAGATCTTGTTGGTGTATGTCCCTTAAAAAGGCGTTTGTTTTTACAATGAAAAGATGCAGTCCTTAACTGTTCCTCTTCGAAAACTGAAAGAAGTTTAAATAATTGGAAGAGACAAGAAAAAAATTATTACACACAAAGAATACACCGGAATTCATTCCCAACTTGGAAAGAAATAGAAAAATGGCTGATAAAAACAAGTTTAATAAATGCACAGCTTCAAAATCAAAGAAAGAAAAATGGTAACAAATACTTAAGAGGATGTTGTGTTGCAAAAAAACGTTGGTTATTTTATAAAGCTTCTGAAGCTTATTTCAGATTTCGATTCAATCATGAAGGGCTACTTTCTTTTCGAATGTGCTACGAAATCCAGGATAAACTACATGTCTTTAACCAGAAATACAAAATGAATTTATTCAGTTTCTAGCAGATACAATTTACGAGAAACTTGTGTAGGGCCCATAATGCACCAAATATTATGGTATAATGTTTGATTTGACTCCTGACGCTGCTCATCAAGAATAAATGTCGAAAGCTGTTAAATATGTAGATATTAACTTTGAGGGAAAAACTGTAGCTGTAAAGGAGGTTTCCCCTGGGATTCGTTCAAACCCATAAAAAAGGGGCTGGAAGTATTCCATATATAATAATGCAGCTCTTAAAGAAAGAGAAATTACTTTTCGAAGACTGACGATCACAGTGTTACGACAATGCATTTACAATGTCCAGCAACTAGTCAGAAGTCCAACAAAGACTTAACAGTTCTAATCTCGAAAGTTATAATTGGTTTTCATGATGCTAGTCATGAAGTAGCTGTTGTAGAGATTTTTTAGTACCGTACAAGCTATCTGTGTTTATTTTATAAGAACTCTTCAATGGAAAAGGCTGAAAACTACTATAGTTGTATCGGGGAAGTCGAAGTTAGAAACTCCCTGGATTGCCAGAGTAAAAACTATTAAATCGATATATTCCAAACTCGAAAATTTAGTAGAATTATTTGAAAATATTGTAGATGATCACGTGATGAAAATGCAGATACAAGAAGTGATGCAATTCAGTTGTTGCAGCGGCTCTTAGCATTTCAGTTCTTTATTCTCTTACGATTTTGGAATACTGCACTTGCCAACATTGAATGGTCTCAGAAAAGACTTCAGGATCACGCCGTGAATCTTCATAATGCTTTTCAAAATATTTAGGCTTCATATGAGTATTTCTTACTATACTCTGACGCCATTTGCATAAAATTTCATGAAGAAATAAAGGAACTGTATAATACTAATGATATCAAAGTTGAGAGACGACAGAGAAAAAGATGGAATTACGAGGAGAAATTGCAAAGAAACTATGGTTCATAACAGAAAATGAAATATTACGACCGATGAAAAGTATGATGGACAAAATATGCACAGAAATGGAAGATAAATTTATAAGCTTGAAGAAACTAGACTCTAGTTTTGACTTTCTTTTAGGTATAAATGGATTAATGTCTACAAGAAATGAAAATAGGTTTCAACATCTTCGTCAAATAGCTTACGATGAATGTTATTTCATATGTCATATTTTTCAAATTTCGAAGCCATTTTTATACATATATTAGGGAAATTTCTGAAGAATAGTGAATTTCTGAGCTTTGTTTTTGTATTTTCGTCACTGATTCAGTCGATTTTTTGAATGAGCACTTTTCTACTTCAAACTGAAGTTTGGAATTTTTTTTCACCTGTGTTAAATAATGATTTAAAAGCGACTGCTGTTTATTTCTACTCATCACTGAATCAAAAAATTAAGAAAAAGATTCTAGAAAATTTAAAGTTGTATAATTAATAACATAACAATTTGGGCAAAAAAAAAAAAAAAAAAAAAGGTCGACTCAGATTTCCTGACTATTGTTCGTTTACGACAGTCGAGACTTCCGTTCGTGGACAATTCAATTCCTTCAATTGATGATACGCTTAGATGGAATTTCCGAAGATCTGCTTTAAGCGCTTTCAGATCACTGATTGGAAAAAAAAGAAAGCCTCCTGTAATTGTTTCCCTTGGAAGCAGTTGGAGGGGAAGAGGCATTTTTTATTGGAAAGCACCCTCATCTCTTCGTCTTTAAACATTGACCCAGAAGAACATTTTGGAGACAGCAAAGATTTTTCCATTTTTCCAGGAAATGGCTTAGATAAAATAAGATAAAATAATTTTGTTTTCTTATTGAAGAAAAAAGTTATGCATGAAAAGAAGAGAAAAAAAGCTCATTTCTTAAAATTTACATCTATAATGGTATGATAGAAGATTATTATCCTGACATATTTTAACTTACAGAAAGAATCTTGGAAGGCTCAAATGTCTCTTTGCGCCCCCCCCGGGTACGTCATTAGGACAGTGGCTCTTGTTCTCCTGAAAACCATGATTTTATCCGTGATAACAAATGAATGTCATGGGTCTAGAAACTTGGGACCATGACCCCATATTCTTTCGTAATTTCAATAGCCAATCATTATTTCCAGGATTGATTTGAATAAAAACTTCAAGTAATCTCAGAAGTTATCATCATCTGAAGAGCGATCCCATATCATCCTACGAAAATCCCATACTATCCTCTCCTAACTTTCACACCACGCCAGGATGGCATGGTGTGGAAGTTAGGAGAGAGGATGCCAACTCAGGTGTCGTCCTCATCACTTTATCGAGATTCAAAATTACGAGGTCCCTTGCTAGCCCTCATGTTGCTTCCAGTGCGACGTTAATAAAAACCAAACTCAATAGTAATTCATAGGGTTTTGAATCCTACGCGTCACTGTAGGACTTCAATCTCATTAATCTTCTTTACAAACCAATGCTGCGTTGTGCATTCTCACGTTAGCTCGAGGTAAATGCCTTAAATTTTAATCTACATTAATAATTATTAAATTATTAATATAGATTAAATAACAATTAAAATATTATTTATTTTGATATAAAAATTAGTCTAAATTCACTCATTAATTATCTTCATTTCACTCGTTTCTGTCAAGAACTCGCGTCTCTAAAATATGGCATCGAGCGTGGAAAATTTTTTATTATTTAATTTTAGTAAATTCTAAAATAGCTCCCTCTTTAAATTCCATAGTTTCAAATAACGAGCTGAACATGCTCCCTGATTCTACATCCCCAACAACTATCGCACCGATTCGACAACACACATACACCGATTCCCGGACGTTCGAGTCCTGATCCTATTAAATTTTGATTACAAATTAATAAATTCTAGAACTTCTATTAAATATTTTTAAAATAGTAATTCCGATGAGATGGTAAAATTTATATCTTTAAATTAGGAACCACGTAAATTTATTCCGTTGTCTTTGCCAAACGCCTTTATCAACTAGTCCAAACGGGAATCCCTTTTGCCCTAGTTGATACAGTACGACAAGACAATTTTTCTTCGGAAGCAATGGTCAAGGGTTCGAAACGCCTCTTCGACACTAAGGCCAACTGTCCACGCCCGCCCAACACCTCCTAAATACTAGTATTTAGGAGGTGTTGTCCGCCTCGGGGTAGGAAACATCCTCCCATGCGGTGGGAAAAAACATCGACAGTCGAAATTTATTAACGATACATTAAGAAGTAACACGATGACTATTAACAATGGCCCTCATAATTTTGATCCTCTATCAAGTGCCGAGGACGACATTTGAATGGACATCTACCTCTCCAAACTTGCGCACCAGGCAAATCTGAGGATTTGGAATCCCAACGGCGGGTTGTTAAGAACATCAGGACCCTAATCCAAAAGACGGAAAGAGTCGGCCAAGAGATCGCTACTATGACCACTCGGCTACCGGGGCCGAAACAACGAGCAGCAGTGTTAAATTGCAAAATATTATTCCCTTTTGGAATAAAAAGCTCATTCTGAAAGTTCTCATCAGTCATTTCTTACATTTAAAAAAATTGATCAGTAAAAAAAAATACAGCTCTGCAGCACGAATGCTTACAAATAATTTTTAAAAAATGAAAATGGAAAAGCATGAAACTTATCAAACCAAAGCAAAAGAAGGAAAGAAAAAAACTTTACATTTTTTGAAATTATTTTGAATAATTTTAATGTAAATAAGGACTTGGTTACAGACAACCGTGTGAAAGTATTCCCATCTGCCCGATTGAAATGGTAAGTGGGAGGACATAACCACATATCATCACCTTGAATCTGGGAGATTAGGGAGGGAAATTATTATTATGTAGATCCTTATCGACCTTTAATTTCAACAACATAAGCAGAGTCGGAGAACAAACTGCTAGATCAAGGGTTTGATTTCATTAACGTCGCATTAAAAGTAACACGAGGGCTATTGGCGATGGACCTCGTAATTTTGAACCTCGGTCAAGTGACGAGGACGATACCTAAGGTGGCACCTCCTCTCCTAATTTCCACACCATGGCCTACGGGAGGACTTTGGGCCCCGACAGATTTAATGTGCATCAACCCTGGCTACACGGTTGGTCTTTATGACATTAAGTTTCAAACCTACGACTGGACGAAACCCATGACCACTAGGCTATCCACCATAAATAACGAATATCAAGTAGTTTTTTTCATTGCACAATAAAATAACTTCTGCGACATTCGTCACGTTTTTTTTTTTTTAAATTGTAACTTAGTCTAATATAATTCCGTATTTCTGCATAGAACCTTATGTTTCCGCAATGCATCGTAGTATCTGGACAATTCTTATATCTGTAAGTAATTAAAATTACTAATTTTTTTTTAATTAAAAATGTATTAAGGTATCCGACTACGTTTGAAGCAACTTTTTTTAAAAAATGTAATTGAATAAATTTTCACCACATTTTTATAAAGATTAGGACTCAAAATAATGAAAAAATTCCAAAATACTACATTTATTAAACATAATTTAATAAATTAATGAATTTAAGCAGAAATTTGGTGAAATTTGACTCAAACTCCAAACGCTCCGTAGAAAATTCTACTTCAATTTAAATATAATTTTTGTGATACACATCTATGATATAGGATAACCCAATGAACTAAAATCTAAGAAGTTTATTTAAATCTGGAAAAGTCATAGTTTATCGTGATAATTTCGGTTAATTTTTTAACAAATTTACCAATACCATCGAACAAAAACACCTTTAAATTAAAAAGTATCAATTTTAAAACCAAATCTTTAGTTTACACGTGTAACGATATTAAGTTCAAATACTATAGAGCTCAAATATAACGAAATACAGTTCAAATTTTTCATAGATATCTCGGTTACAATTTGTAAAATCGTGTTTTGAATAAGCAACATTTTTTAAAAAATCATGTTTTCCTGGAAAAGCAATTAAAGTTTACTTAAAGTTAAAATCCTCCACATTTATAAGTCACACCCACTTTTTTCTCATGTGCAATACTTTTTCTTTTTTGATGCCCGATTTTCTTTTCTGGCCTGTTTAGTTTCAAACAAAGACTGACGTTTTAAATTATCGATACAATTTTCATTTAAACTATAGTATTGTTTCCGTATGTAATGACCTGGAATTATTTCTAATTCCTCCTTCATTTGGTCATCATCAATCAAACATCGATCAAGTTTTTTAGCACTTGTAGTAACGGTAACATTCATATCAGAATCAACTTTCTTATTTACAGTGTATCGATTACCGTGGAATTTACGCTTCCTATTACGAATACTATTTGATCCACCCATTTTAAAATTCAAAAAGAATACTTTGTCTAATAATATTTCAGAAATAAAACAATAATTAATCAATGAAAAAAGATTTACAGTGTAATTTAAATAGCCTGTAAGTAATTTCGATTTCCAAATGCGAGATGTAAACAATACGAGATATTTGCTTATTGCCATTCTGTTTAGCAGAAATTCATGAGAAATAATCTGAAATTTTGGGGCTTGCTTATAGAATTTTTTATTAAAAATATAATTGTAAGACTTTCATATTATTTTACATAAAGTACTGTGAAATTATGAAGAATCGTCAAACTTCCGGTCATTTGAACGGTTTTACAACTACTTCCGGTTCAGATGACAGCTATGATATATTTCTTAAATCGTTATAATTACTTATCCTAGACTCAAAACAAAAGCAGTTTTAGAAAGCTAATGAGTTGGGTTTTAAAATGGTAAATAAATTGTAAATTTTGGCCGAAAATCATATTTTAAACGTAGTCGGTCACCTTAAATAACTTTAATAAACCCCTTCCTGGTTAAGTAAGCTATCAAATAAATTAATACAAATTTAAGATTCGTTTGAGGAACAATTTTTAAATCATTTCATGGAATGCTAAATTTCTTCGAAATGTTTTGAAAACAAATCATAGTGAATGAATACATTGGAAATATTTACAAAAAAAAAAAAAAAATAATAATAATAATAATTAATAGCTGTGATTTCAGTAGTATTACCGTGGCGAGATAATATTGGATAATATTCTAAGTATTCCATTCTTCAATGAAATTCTATGATATTTTATTTAGAATTAATATGATAGCAAAATTGTAATAGGCCGTGGTAGTCTAGTGGTCATGGTCGCGGACGGCGGTTTTCGTCGAGGGTTCGAGCCTTAATTTGACCAAAGACCCGCAATGTAGTCGGGGCCGAAAGTCCTCCCATTGGAGTGGTGTGGAAGTTAGGGGTGCCTGCTCAGATGTCGTCCTCGTCACTTGCCCGAGGTTCAAAAAATCAGCAGGTCCGTCACCAATTTCCCTCGTGTTGCTTCTAGTGCAACGTTAATTAAACCAAACTAAATTTGAATGAAAAATATTCGGAAAGTTGCGTGTTTTCTTATCAGTCCGACAATTTTTATAATTCTATTAATTTTAATTGTTAGAAAAATCAGTATCTAGTTTTTCGTTGAGAAATTTATCCTCATAACTTTCTTAAATGTTATCATTTTTTTTTTTTTTTTTTTCAAAATTCTTTTTCACTTTTCAAGACTCAGGGAATCTTTGGAAATGATGCAATTTTGGATTGCTCTTCATTTCTTCACTTGTCACCCGCAAAGAAAGCTAAGCCAGCGACATATTGAAAGTACCGCTTTCTAATTTTTTGAACGACCTGTTTTAATATTGTTGTGTCGCGCGTCATATTTACGCGCAATTTTTCTCCTACCTCCTCAGCAGACATCGGAAGAACATACTCCTCTAAAATTAGCCAGATCGAGCTAAGAACGAAACTTGTTCGTCGAGATGAAAACAAACAAGCGAAAATAACTTTCCCCACAATGTGAAATAAATAATTTTTCTCCCTTTTATTTTCTCCTTCTCCAATTAAAAAAAAATCGCCTCTTTATTATCTCTCGCCAAACGGGACGCAAATTCGCCAAAACCAGCGCCCATCGTTTTATCACCTGACAACATGGCGGCGAGGGATATCCTTCAACCTCGTTCGGGATTTGGCGGGTGTTCCATGACGTCAGCGCTCAAGGTTGTACGTTGTAGACGGGGTATCCAGCAGTAGGAAGGATGGGCTGTATTTTTTTGAAGTTGTTTGTAATTTAGATGTTTATTTGAGACCCTCTTCCAGTGTTACATCTCCGTTAACCGTCGTTAGTTTCATTGTTTACGTCGATGTGGTCGTTTTCGTGAAGGCCCAATGTTTGACACTGTGACCCGTCAGCCGAGGGATTTTCCCTGTTGCGAACTGGGTTGAAGCTAGGAGAGTCTGTCGGAATTCACCAGCGGCGGTGACTATGCCACGTAGAAAACAAGGACAAAGTAAAGAGAGTGGTGAGTACTGTAACTCATTGGAACAGCATTCTCGGACGATATCGTCTCGGGCACTGTCTGTTTATCATTATTTTTCGGAGGGGGATGAATTTTTTTCCTCTCCTAACATTGTTTACTTTTTTAAAGAGGGTGAAAGTTCTTTTTTTTTTTTTTTTTTTTTTAAGTGAATGCTCTTTGATGATATCGAAACATTTATTTACTTATAAAAAATTGAGAATTGTTATTTTGTTTCAGTAAACATATTGATGGTTGGTGTTTACTTTTGTGAAAAAATGTTGTGTTTATAAATCACACATTAAGATCGATGTTCGGTTTCTTAACAATTGTATACAAATTAGTTATTTTACGAAATTAGTTCTTGCAGTGCATTTATTATTTTTCACCGAGCATTAATTAACAAAACATGATATTATTAATACTAATGTATTTGTACCTATTTTTCGTATATAAAATATAGAAACATTTAATATACATATAAGTTTCTATATAAAATATAGAAACTTTTATATATCTTTAGAAACTGAAATATTAATACTTGTTTCCTGAAAATTAAATTCGGAATTGAATTATTTTGTAATTAAATTGATAATTAATTTTTTACTGCTTCATATGCAATAATATATTTCAAATATATAAGGGCTGTAGTTTTACAACTGATTGAAATGTTTTCTGAATTTGCACTGTATTTTGATAAAAGATTAGCAAGTTAATTAAATTTAAGTTTTTTTAAAAACTAAATCTGAAAAAACATCTGGTATTTTTTATTTTTTGATAAAAAAAAAACTCATCTGAGGGCTATGAACGATCTACTGAATGTCTTTTTAGTTATCAAGAATGTTTATTTTCTAAAAATTGTTCAAACGTAGTTTATATCACAGTAATAATTAATTTTGGATAAAATATTAAAAGTGCTCAAAATTATGATAAACTTATGCATGTTAACTTTTAACATTTTTCTCATTTTTTTTTAATTATTGTTTAGGGGAATAAATTTTTTCATTCCATTTTGTCTGTTGTATGGGAAGGAAATGTTACATGGAAATCCGTGTAATTCTATTGTGTGATTTATATCATAATATTAATTTTTCAGCATATTTTAAATTAAATGGACAAATATCACTTATTATTTTCTGAGCATTAAACTTTTATTGTCACATTTATTAAGCCCATTTCAAATTTATCTATATATTTCAAATTTCGCTAATAAACTGTTTCGTGTTAAGAGAATGAATATGAATTAAATACTGCTTATAGAATATTTCATGATTTAATTTACTTAAGTGCTATTTTGATTATGGAATTAAAAATTAGTTTTTAACCTGTATAAGTATATATATATATATTACTGAAATTCTCAATTACTTTCATCTAAGCCTATTATTATAGATTGAATAAAAACAATTTCCTTATGTTATAGACATAATTTTATTTTATTTCCATTAATTTTTGAATAATATGTTTGTCCGAAAAATTAGGGAACGGCCCCCCGTTTTCATGAACTTGGAATGTTAGTATTATAAATTCATAATTTGTGATGGCATACATGCAGTTGGAATGAACATATTTACATCGTAGCGCAATAACAGTCTTTCAGATAATTTGATTGTGAAGCGATAATTTTGTCTCCGCTGATGTATGGTACAGAAAATATACATGAACGGACTGCTGGCGCATATGCATACTTTGCAAACAAGATCGATAACATTGAAATCAATGCATGCGTTAGCTGGTCTTAGGAATAAAATTATTTTTGTAATGTGTTTCACGTTGAAACCATGTTGAAAATTATTTGCTGGAAAAATAACAACGGTCAATGAGTTATAAATTAAAATTCGTACCAACAGATGGTTGTATTAATTAAGTGAAAGCGATTCATTCCTTTGGAATAATTGATGCAGGCGATTATTTATTTCCGTATTCTTCTCTGATATGTACATAGTTCTGTTTCAACACAAGAACTTTTTTTTAACTGTTTTATTTTTGCAGTTATTTTAAAAGGATATAAATAAAATTATGTTTTATGAATATATCGTAGATGTATATTACATCGACGATTAGAATATTGCTTTATTTCTTGCATCATATTGATTGTATAATAGAATGAAATGTTCTTTTTATCTTTTCAAATCTCTGAGGAAAACTGGTATATATTCCGAACGTTGCGATTCATAGGAAAACATCCGAGAACATATTCTGGTTTTGTTCACAACCGGTCGGTTCTTTTCGAATGAAAATTCCTAGAACTGTGACTATCACTCTTCTACTTAGGGAAACCTCCCTGCATTCCTCTTCCACCTGCTCCCCCCATGTTGACCTTGACTCGTGTTTCCCCTGCAGTGATTATTTCTGCAGGTAGGACTTCCCCCTCTCTATCGTAGCTCGCTCGAGTTCGGTTATTTTTACTTTTACTTTTTCCCCCCTCTTTAGTCATACCTTTCCAAGTTTTCACTTTTATACCTTCAATATTATTATTTTTTTTTTCAAGATGGGGATGATTTTTTTTACTAAAATTTTATTTTTCTTATACAAATACTTTCGTTTTCCAGTTGTATACAAACACCAAAATAAGTATACATAGAATTGTATTTATTTCTAGGGAGAAAAAAAACTTGATTGTTATAATTTGTAAGTAAATTTTTTTAAAAAAAATGTATAATGTTTTAGTTATTAATTAGGTGAATATCTTTATAGGAATTGCAGCGAATGAAATATTGGTAATGCAATTTCATAATGGGAAAAATGATTTGATCCAGAACATGTTTTAGATCTGGAAAAGCGATATTTAATTTTCTTATCTCTTTTTGGAAAAACGTTTTTTTTTTAAGTGTGAATTTTTCTTGTATGAAATTAAAATGTTTGTTTATAAAACAAGAAAAAACAATTAAAATTCTGTAACAGTTGATTAGTTAAAAGAAATGTTAGAGACACTGAGCTTTAAATATTATATGAAGAACACACACAATAGAAATTGAAAGACAGACCAATCTTCAAAATCTATCTATAACTAACACTGTTGCTCCATATATTATCTGTAAAAAATAAGATCATATGAATTGTATTAACTTTACATGCTACGTATGCGCTTCAATTACCGAGGTAACTTTTCACATAAATTTTGATTAGTTAATTTGGCAAGACGTATAGAAAATTATCTTTTCTCATAGTCTGACATTTTATAGTCATACTTTCCAAAAGCAAAAATATTTTTGAAAATAAATTCACTATTTACGCGAATCCTTTTTAATCAATTTCTATACATTAAGCTTATCTTCAATCTAGAAAACAGTTAGATCATCGTGCACATTACATTCGAAAAATACTTGATGGAAGAAAACAGAGAGAGAGCATATTACATTTTCAAAAGTCCGAAGAAAAGCTGTAAGGCTAGTTGAATTAAATTTATTCTATTGTGCATAGGGGTATCGAAAAGATTTAATTATTACTAAGAAATAACAAAGAGAGATATTTCAATAAAATTTACTCAGCATATTAATTTATTTTTATGTACATAATGTTGCAATTTACAGTTATTAATGTTGGGTTTAAGAACGTCGTAAATTGAAATAACCCGCAGTATGGAGAGGGAAAAAATCGAGTGCTCTCTCTTGACGGCTTTCTGAATCTCAAGAAACGCTAGAGGATATGTATAACTCTAGATGGTAACTATGTCGAGAGAAGTCTTAAGAATAATAAATAAAAATTAAGTTCTCATCTCGACTATTTTTAGTAATATTTAAAACTTTACGGTATACCAGGACGATTAAAACTTTAACGATACTGCGGATTACTTGAATCTACGATTTCCTGAAACCAAACATATCTATATAAAAATCAATAAATACGCAGAATAATTTTTTTCAGTTATCTCGGTTATTACTTAATAATAATTAAGTTGTAAAAATTGTTGGTGGTCAGGGGTGGGAATATTTTCTTTTATAGCCCAATTTTCGGCAATGATGAGCGGTACGTGATTAAAAAGTTTCATTTGAGAAATAACTATTTTTTTACCTATGAAATAATAGTTTGTGCTTATTAATTATGAGTATTTAAAAACATTCCGTGATGTATTATCAAATCGTAAAGAAGCAAAAAGACACCAGGTCTCTGCTTGAGTTCTAAGGCTGGATAACGCCCAAAAATCATTCTAGAATGAATGTGTCTTCATAACATATAAATATATCGTGAATATTCGTCTCTACATATGTTGTGTAAACATACATCTACGTGCCATCAAAAAATAACAAGCATGACTTATTAATTAAATTTTAAAGTTATGTGTCATCAAGTCGAGTAACACATTTTGTTGACCATTCGAAAGTGATCCAAGCTTATTTGATGAAAAATACATTTCGAAAAATTTAAACTCTCGAAAAACCACGTGTGACATTAAAGCTTTTTTTTTTTTTTTTATCTCTTATTAAAGAACCACTATCATAGCACTTTTCACAGGTAGAGGGAAAAAATCCTCTCCAATATTAATATAGTTATTTGACTTTTCTCTTGTTCAAAATATACTGCTAATTTTAGTTTGAAACAGTCCAATTTATTGATAAATGAATTTTTAACTTACTTTTAAGCGAAAAACGGGCTATTTACAAAATGTTTCAAATTTTTATGGATACAATATAATAAATAAATATATATTATCACTCGTGCTAATATTTATATTGGAACATACGATGGACATTACTGTAAGTAACATAAGATGGACTTGTCAAAACTCAACATTGTCTTTTGCCATTGGTCTTTAGTTTAGCTTGATTAGCATCATCTTATCATGACAGAATGGCATGTGCGTTAAGGACCTGTACGATGTATTAATCGTCGCGACTACTCAAGAATTTGCATTGCGTCATGAAATGTGGAATAGTATATCACGAAGTATTTTCCGACAAGATACTCCCTTCTGTTTTTATTTAGTAATCTCGAGATTTTTTTCGTAATCGACCTTGGACTTTCGTTGACCATTTTAGAAATGACTAGTAATCGTGCCACTGAATTTCAATTAGCAGTGCCAGTTACCGAAATTTGAATTGAAACCCCTAATGCACCAATTAAGCATTTATTCCTGTGTTATCTCGAGTAATGTAAATAGTTGTTAGGATGCAACGCATGAATTCGAAAGTCATTGTAGAATAAATTGGCATGAACACTTCTAGGATGATTCATTAGTATGAAATGATGTTTTCATTTAAATTGTCAGTTAACACTGAAAAAATGAAGTGCAATCTGACGTAAATGCTACCATGCAGTTAATTTGTGAGGTCTTTTGTTAAGTGTAAATTTCAAACTAAACCGTCAAAATCGATTCCATTTCAATGCCATTCTGTTGCTCGGCTCGCAGCTTCTTCTAGAAACCTGAATTCATGAAATTTTATTAAATTTTTTTAAAAAAAATAAAGACTTAAGATTGATATGACATAATAGTTTCAAGACAGATGTATTTGCATGTTTTTAGCCAATCAGTTCTTTTGTCTCACTGTTGACAACTTTTGCATTCTACAGAAACTTCCTTTAAAAACTACATATTTGTTAATATTTTAACACATTATAAGTTAAAAAATGCATGATTCAAAAGTATCTCCTTTTTATGACAAACATGCATAAATGGAGTAACTTTTAATTGGTTTTATAAAATGTGGAAAATTTTTTAATACTAACGCACATTATTATGAATTAATTAAATCAGATATTGTTTATGGAATTTTTAAGTACAATAAGTACGAACTGATGATTTCAGTGAAAGCATGTGATTCTATCTGTCCTTTTATCTTCAGTAATGAAGCCAATAAGGAAAGTTGCCTTTCGTATCTTCCAACATTTTTCGTAAGGAATGTTTACCAGATTATCATTAAAAATATTGGGAATAACTGCAAGTATAAGGCTGTGCAATCATAATTCACCACATGGAATTAACTCGGACTTATTAAGAATCGAAATCCGTCACCTATCGTAATTTTTTTGCTCTCGAAACTTTATGTAATGTAATTAGTTATCATTGTGGTCTTATGCAGACATTTCAACATTACTCATTGCCATTATTTTTATATATAGGAAATTTATTCTGGATTTGTTTTCTTTCATCAGGCCAATATAAAGGAGTTGTCGAAGTCACTATTGAATAAGTCTGTAGATTGAAATTTTTTAGAGGTTAGAAGGAGATCGTAAAAAGTCGACACGAGTTAGGTTTGAAAGGAGCTTGTGCCCTATATCTAAATCAAAAATTCTGAAACATCCCACCCCCTCTGTGTATGTCTGAATTGCCAAAGGTTCGTCTGACTTCCCTTTGGCCCACGTACGAAGCATTTTGATAAATTTCTTTAATTCAAGGAAAGGAAAATATTTAGGTTACATTCCTTACAATATATATATATATATAAATACGAAGCTATGATTACCAAAGTTTTGTCAGAACCCCATTTGATGAAAATTTGTATGGTTTGTTACACTTCAGTTATATTACGATCGTATTAATGTACGAGGGTGATTCAAAAAGTTATTTTATTATTGCGATGGATGGCGTTTCCATATCAAGTTGGTGTTATCATTGTGAGCTGGCATATATTAAAGAGCGCCAAAACAAAGTTCACTCTGATTCATGATTTAATTTTGATTCGTTTCGCATCGAATTGTCACCGTCGAAGAAGTAAATGTGGAAAGTCGTTGAATGTCACGCAGTAGGACCCTCTGAACACATATTCGGACGGATAAAAAATGCCCTCGTATTAATTTACGTTCGTGTGGCTGTAACACTGATATCCACTTATACTGTTTCCTTAAAATTTAGAAACATTTTATAAAAATGACGTTTTTTAACAGATGAAAATAAGAATCCATCTAACTCGATTAATTTATTGTGTAGGAACGTACCTTTTTTCAGAAATTTTTTTTTTTTTTTGACCCTAAGAGTAAAGTAGTAAAATATTCTTTTCTCTATTGGATAGTAATAGTTTTGTTGAAGCACTTAATTATCTGAAGAAAAAAACCCGTTCCGAATTGATGTCACGTTCCTTTAGCATTGGATAAAGACAGTCTTAAATCAGTCCAACCCTTACCACCTTTTAGAAAAATGAGTTGTTCCATCTCTTATTCAGTTTTACTTGTGGGTACTGACTTGTACGTAGGCACTCAGTACGTGTCATTTGTGCAGAAGCCTGTTGAACGAGACGTTGGGGGAAATATCTCTTTCTTGGAATTGGCCGAACCTTAGGTCCAATAGAATCATCGGGGACTGTGTGAACCAAATAGCAAATACCGACATCTCTGCTATTTGGTGCTATAACTAACACTGCTTCTGCGCGGTCAATCTTTTATGAATTTATCGCATTTCAAGAAGGGAAAAAATGATCTGGGAAAAGGCAGTACGTCGGCTCCAGGTATGGTTCAGGTGTAAAGATATGTTTTCATACCTTTAACACTTTCGATCTTTACTCTAAATGAGAATACATAATGGAAATAAGAACGAGAAGAATTATAAACAGTTTTACCTATTTCGTAATAAACTTTTATTTGGGCTTTGAATAATTTTTTTTCAGAGAATGTTGAAATAGTCAATTGTATATCGAAGAATTTTTTATCATTAAGTGTAGTATTTCAAGAAAAGTTTGGAGAAAGACGTAATTTTTTTTTCTGAAATTATACTATTGCCTTTTTGTTTTCGATTCTCCGAAAAGTAATAAATAATTTTGAATTTCTTTACATGTTGTATAACATCGAATATTGATACTTAGCATTGACTGATATAGGCCTTAGCAAAGATGGAAAATGTGACTCGAATTGAAAATTGAAATTAGTTTTTTTAATAACTTCAGAAGTTTTTCTCTTTGAATCGAATTTAATTTACAAAGTAACTAATATTTTTTACATATTTTGTGTTACTTTTCTATGTCTATATGTTTTCTATTTTTATTTATTATCAAACAAATCTGCGTAGATTGACGCACTGCAAGCAGCGGGCTTGGGCAACATTGCACCGTCGCGTGTAGAATATTTGTGCAACTTTGTTGGTGATTATGTATATCAGCGATAGTGATAGCTGCACACTGTTTTATCAAATTTTGCGCCAAATTTTAAAAGATTTGTAACCCTAACTATTCGTTAAATATTATTTTATTTATAATAAAAATGTTGAGAAATAATAATTTTGTATTTATTTTTAATCGTATTTTCTCATACAAATATACTTTTCATAGCACTTTAAAACTTGTGTGAAATATGTAACTATTTTAATTAATTATATGTATTATTTAAGTTTAAATTTGTGAATCAAATACTGCGTAAATCTGCGGTGTAACTCATTATAATATATGGAACCCAGATTGCAGCTCTCATTGGCCTCCTACGTGCACCCCCCCCCCCCCTCCCCGCCCCTGCATATAGTTACTTCCAGACTTAGAATTCACTTGTAGCGGGTCGAGATAATAACGAATGAAGATACGTGTTTGCGGTTTGTACCAAATGTGTTAACTGGCTATAATGTTAAACTAGCTTTGTGTTGTGCTCGCTAATCTCTCTCTATATATGTGTGGAAAAGCATCGAAAATAACGTCCAAATTTGAGTAGGCGTGTACCTTTTCTAACTGTATGTTCATTCAAGCTTAGGAGTGGCTTGAAAATGAAATCATTTGTATAGTTTTTGAATTAGACTTGACAGTAGTTTAAATTTTCCATTTTTTTTTTTTTTTAAATTCATGTTAAAAAATTTCTTATTCTTTAAAAATATAACTTTATAGATATTTTACTGGAGTGATATATGAAAATAAGTATGTTCTGTGACTGTAATTTTTGATAAATCTTCCATTTTTTTTTAGCTCCCTTCCCTTCGCCCATGAGTTGCTTCAATGTAATGTTAATCTTGCCAAACCATTTGAGTTTTTTAAAGATTTTTTTTTAGGGAGGGGTTACATTCATTGCATTTTTAAAATTTAATTCGTCAGCATTTTTGTATTGATTTTAGTGAAAAGCATGAGCGATTAATAAATGGTAAATGAGGATCTAATAAACAATTCCTATTATACTTCTGAATTAATAAAAATAACATAAATTAAAAATTTATGAATTGTAACAATGTACGAAAGTGCGATATCTCTGGGGAAAAAACGCCTCCCGGATTACTTGATATTGCTCGCATTTGATCAGAAACTGCACACTTTATAAAAGTCGGTATTTTATATTCTGAAGTTTTTTTAAATTAATGTCGCAATTTAAATCAAAGCTCCGTTGTTTCAGCCCAACTTTACCCTCTTAAATCGCTATCAGTTATGAATATTTGAGACAAAAAAGATCGATAATGGACTCTTATATAAGTAATCGTTCAACGGTTTCTTGTATTTCAGTTTCTCGAAGTTTTTGTATGTATACATATAGGTTCGATTATAACATTCAGAAAAGACTTAATGTAGACTGTCTTTCTAAGTAATTATAACATTTATATTCAGTACGTATACTACAAAACACAATGTAAATTTACGATTAATTTTATTTCCATAACTTAACCTGTTGAGTCTTACGGATTTAGAAACGGAACTGGGTCCAACAAAAAGATGTAAAAATTCATACAGCTATTTCTCCAAGAAATTCCACTATAGACTTTTAGATTATTCAAATCCTTTCTCGTAAGAGCTCTTTTTTTTTTTTTTTTTTTTTTTGAAATCTTTGCAAACTTTAACATCTTCCACACGCAGTAATTATTTCCACGTGCAGCCTCCTTATAATGTTTCATATTTTTCCATTTTTCTGCCTCTCTACTTTTGTCACAGTTATTTTCTTATTCAGTTCACTTAAAGTTCTACAGTCTAAAATTGGAACTTTTCAAAAAGCATTTGAATTTTTACTCTTGGAGTAGTATACTTCCTCATGAATAACTTTGACAAGTTCAACGTACATCTACGCAATGGGCTAGAAAATTTTTATTATTAATGACTTTTAATTCAAAAATGGAAACTTTTGGTAATAATTTAATGCCAAAAGGTAGAGAGCCTCTGCAAAAGAAAAATTCTACCTCCTTTTTTCTGAACAGCAACATTTCTTCTGATTCCTAAACTTTTCAAATTAAATTTTTAACAATCTTATTTTGAACCATTATCATTGATTTTTGAAACAATAGCTATAATTAGGTAACCTCATATATGAGGTATTATAGGTAACCTCATATTTTTTTTTAATTTTATTTTAGGGCATTTATAATTTTTAATTTATTTATAATTTATAATATTTATATTTTATCAGGATATAAAGGTACGACTGTATTTATATATTCACAAAAGATGTACTTAAACTTTTGTTATGTGTTTAAAAATATATGTAAGAGCTTAATAATTAAAAAGAAACGTTTGATGGTATTATGGGCTGTGAAGGTAACACAGCCAATTAACGGTTTCAACGTTAATTTAGAAGTTTACCAACAGATGACTCTTACTATGAAAATGAAGCTGTAGCAATGCTCCGAGCGGGATTTGTCCGATAACTTTTTTTAAGACCGAGATAATCATTGTTTGCATGACTTCTCAGGACAGTCGGATGTTATTTTGATCTGGTAAATTTACCTTTTTTTAGGTGATTTAAGAACCGAAAGAAATGTAACATTGTGCAGACTCCGTTAGATTTTTAAATGCTCTTTGATAATATGTGATGAACTTTCTCAAGTTTAGGATTCATAAATAATCGGTGTTTTCGGGAACTTATAGCCGCAAGTAATATGGTCACTGAGGGTTGAAATACCTGCATGAGATTTTTGTTTCTGTTTAATATACTTATATTATAAGCGTAATGCATTTTTATATTGCGTTTAATCTAAAAATCTTTTCATTATGTATATATATATATAGGGATGATAAGATGAGTAAGTATATACCACACTTCAATTGACTCAGTAGTTGCGAGTGATCCTAGACAGTTTAATATTTAAAACATAATTTATTTGTTATTTAGTTTAGTATTGTGCATGAGAACATCACTCGTTCAAAATAGCATAAAAATGGAATTAATTCAAATATTTACAAAATTTATATACCTAATTGATATAACTGAAAGGGATACAGCTTGTATCATATAGTGATCATGCTAGAGAGGAACATAGTGATGAAGAACAACTGTCGATTATTTTGATAGATATCAATGCTAGCAAGATTAGAGTACTCTGCTTAGTTGCGCTGAAGAACGATGAATCTTCTGGTGCAAGATGTCTTCTACTCATCAACTCAGTGGGTCTGAGTCGTCGATGGGAAGAAGGGAATCCAGACAAGTCCAGAAAGAAAATTTTGTTAGATATTTGGAGAAGGATAGTATTCGGATCGGCTAGGCAAGAACTCCTTTTCCTCATTTGCTGCACTCTTCTTATAGCTGCACGGGTATGAATACTAAACCACGATTGCGCAATTTGCATATTTGCGCGCAAGCAGATATAAGTAATTCAATTGTGTCGCCTCATGGCAAAGTGAGGAAGTGCAAGTGTTTGGTGCCTTGTCATGACGTGGTGAGAAAGTGGCAAGCGGTTCAAAGAGGTCCACCACGATGTCATGAAACAAATGATTAGGGAAACTGGAATCAAAAGAATATGATCTTGGTTTCGTTTCTTGTTGACGTTCGATTCTTTTCAAATAGAAATAAAGTTCTGTTCATAAAAGTAACTGTGTTTTTCATTGCTCATTTAGCTTAAATAAAGAAATACTGGATAGAAATGGATTTTTTTTTTATCGAGAAAAATAGGAAGGATGCCTTATTACCTTCACTTATCATATTAACTGTGAAAAGAGGGTGTTTTTTTGTGCAAAATATTAAATTTGGAATTGAAAATGTGAAGTTAAAACCGAAATTCTTCGATAAATTTAAAGATGAGAGATAGTACTAATAGTCATACATTTTGTTCAACTACCTTACAGCCTTCAAAATTTCAGTTTGAAATAAATTGGCCGCATTACTCTCGTGTACCTTTCATTGTGAAAATTTAAAAACAGAAGGAAACTATTTTAAATTTATGAATGCATATGAATTTAACGAAGAAGTAATAATTTTCAAACGATGTTAAAGTTTAATTATGATTCAAAATATTTTACTCAAGTTTGAGGAGGGTTCAAGTGCAGGTTCTCCATTAAAGAAGTTTAGTGAATGGAAATTTTATCCTTCATTATATTTATTATTTAATACTTTATTATAAACTCTTTTCTCATGTTTGGTTATTGTCACATTCTGAATAAGGTCTAATATTCTATTTTCTATCAGGGATTATGTGACGTTGGGCTACTCGCGACATTCTCTACAATAACCTCGGGAACTTTTTGGTAATTTGAATTGCATAAAATAACAATTCCTCCCCAACCCAATTGAAACATCATTATGTAAATTAGAAGAAGAATAGAATTAAAGATAGGGATATATAAGCGAAATAGAGTTGAAAGGAAAGAGAAGGGAGATGGAGGATAACGACTAGCTGATAGTTGTAGATTGGAGTGAATCATCGCAATTCGTCATTTATATTGATAGCTGTTGGAAATAATCCATAATCAGAATAACAGGGAGTCGAATCTGCTGTAATTGAGAAGCGCTTGAATTAGAATGAGTGATTTGATAAGCTAAGACTTTATTATTTGAACATAAACTAAGATTGGCTGAATTAAGAAGGATTGGAGAGAGAGCGACCTTATATATTCTTTGATGGATAATGAAGTATTTTGTCTTGTTCTTGTTTCTTCAATTAGAGTTTTGAGTTTATTGATTATTATAGACTTTAAGATGGTCGTAAAGTTAAATAATGAAGAAAATATACTACACATTTGGAAGGCTTTTTCACAAAGTGAATGATTGAATTGTAGAGACATCTTTCGATAATTGGTAACAAGCATAATTATGAAAAGGATTGTGTACTCGTCTTTATCATAAACCCTAATTGGGCTAGAATGTTATGCAAATAATAATTCTGTTAAAATCAATTGTTATGAAGAAATATCCAAGTATGTTGAATTATTGTAGCCAGAAATAAAAAGGCTTATTCCACTTCTATATTAATAATTTAAAAAAGTCATTTACATTCCACCCCCCCCCCATTTTATAGAAATAAGAAATTAAAGAGTATAGTTTGCTCATCAATTTTAAATTTACTGAAATGTGTGTTTTTATCGCGTTTTGATTGCATTTGACTTCGAATATTCAAAAATTAATCTTAGAAAACATGCCTACTACGAAAAAAATTTAGTTGGCTCCACTGTGTGTGTTCCTGAATTTTTAAAGTATCAAATTAAATTTTAAAAAATTAATTTAAAATAATAACGTATCAAATATAAAATAAAAAGAATTTCTTTTTAAATTTTTGGTTTAAAAACGAGATAGATTTGATCCACAACATATTGTTGACAAGAAACCAACTACGATATTATTGATGAAAATTTCCGGTTTCATTTGCTCCATTTCAAACCAAGTTTTCTTAATTATTATGGAAAACGAATATAAACTATGCCAATAATAATAAAAAAAAAATACAAGCTTAAAAAAAAAAAGGTGAAAATAATTTCAAAAAAAAGGAAAAAATATGATCAATATATTTAAGTTTATAAATGAATTCACTTTTTCAAATCTCAATAAGTTTCCGGTTTCTTACAGTAGATGAGTGTTTTTGCAATGCTCAGTTCAGAAATAGAGTGTCCTTTCTGAGAACTTCTTTAAGAGTCCATTAATAGATGCTAAGGAAATGAAAGGCTGGCATTCCTCCTGGAATAATCATCGATTTAGAGCTTTGATGTTTGACTTATCGTTCCTTTATCCTCATTTCGTACTATTACGTTAAAACGTATACAAGATTATCAACCAAGTGATTGACATTAACCAGTGAACATTGGGGATTTTAATATACTAATTCCGACATTTTGTTTTCTTTGAATAGCTTTAAAATTGAAACTCATTTTGAATACAGATATGAATGATTCGTATTGAGTTGCATCACACAGTGATCGCAGATTTTTTTCTGACTTTATTTTAAATCAATCCAAGCCTAAACATTACTAAATGTCACTGATTTTATTGGCATTTTAACTTAAAACATTATTTTAACCATGTTCAGCTATTTTTGTGCGCATCATGTTCATGCGCATAAAAATAAATTTGATAGTGTCTAAAGTATTGTAAAAACATAATTATTTTGTTAATTTTGATATTCGATGGAATAGTGATTCCCATGAGTTGATTCCCTAAATAGCTTTACCTTCAAAAAAAAATTTAAACACCTTTGATGGAACAGATAATTTTTTTTTTTTAAAAAAAAATAACGTCTTCCAGTTGGCATATATATATTTTTTTACCTGGGAGAAGGAAGAAACGTTCGATAAGGATTTTAAACATGATGAACAAGGAATTAAAAGAAACCACGCTATCTAAGAGCTTGGAGAAATGCTCTCTTATTAAGAATATCGACCAGTCCTCTTTCGCGCAAGGCTCTGGAGTAAGTGTAGTGTTAGTAAACACTGGTAGGGTTTCTTCTCTGCGCTGATCAATAATATTCCTCTCTTCAGCTCAGTTCACTCGTGCCCTTTCATCTTCGTGGCTGCATCGTAACATGGAATACTTCTTTACTTGACGTAGGTAAGAGGCTTAGCAAACTATTCTGGCTTGTTAGTGTGAGAAAGTGGCTTTTTGTTCATTTTTTTGGAGTGTACATGCAGCTCTTTTATTTTTGTTCTATCAATATCGTCTTTTTTGTAGTAGACTAGCAAGAACATTCGGCTGAAGAAATCGTTTTGTGCGAATATATGTACTTTTATGATGCGTTTCTTTTCGTGTTTATTCCATGTAATACTTCTTATCAAAGACAAATTTTGAGTTATGATACTAGCAGGATATTTTTTTTAGATATTTGTCTTTTTATATGATTTAAAATGCCCGGAGTTTTGTTTTGAAAATTTTATATTCTTATGTATCTTGTTAGAAAATATCTTCAGATTGTTTTGGATTCATAAGAATGTATTTATATTTTTTTGTACGTGTATTGATTACTGCACCATTTTGAGAAAAATTTATGGAATAATTCATTATGTTACATGTGTAATGAAAATATGTTTGTTAATTTCGGATCCAGTTAAGGCATTTTATTTTTGATGAAACGTTCAAAATGTGAACTATTTTTTTATTGCATAATTTTAATCAGAATATTAATAATTATTTTAAAAGTGATGAAATGGTGTGCGATAAAAAATTGGGATAAAAAAGTTCCCCTTGTTCTCATTGGCAACTCTCAAAACAAAAGATAATAGAATTTTTTGTATTTACATGGAAATGACATTTTTATTTATAGAATAATATGGCACTTTTAAATTATCAAAATCAAAAAGTTTTAACGAATCACATTGCAAGTTTCAGAAAATTAACTTAAAAAATATATATCTAAATAAAAATCGTTTTTTGCTTATTTTTTCCAATGTGATTAAGAATATATATATTTTTTAATTCTTGACATTTTCATCGTTCGCGTAAATATTCCTAAGAAGTTCACTATTACTAGTTGTTATTCAATATAAACGAATTCTCGAAGTAATCACTTCAAATGTTCATTTTTTGAATAAAAAAATGTAATGATTATATGGAGGAATATTGCTATATGTCTATTTTTAAGGACCCGAAATGAATGCGAAAAGCTCCGACCAGTTAGTACAATTCTGTTCGTGCTTGTTTATTTAGTGAACAAACAAGTAATAAGTTATCTAAACATTCTTAATAAGACAATTACGCAGAAATATGCATATTAAACGGGCCTGGAAAACAACCATACACCATTTCATATCTTTCCGAAAAAAATACTGTCCTTCACGAAACAAAAGATAAAACGTGCCTGAGAACACCTGTAGAAAGAATCCTGCGTTTTTCTGACGAAATAACAAATGTGAATGTAGATGTGGAATCACTAAGCGCTATTTCTTTAAAACGAAAGTAAATCATGTCGTAAGGAAATTGCAAAACTGGGCAAGCCGGCTAAACCGTTGATGTGCCGTTGCTGAATTTAATCGACTTATTGTTATTTGTTGCTTGTCTGTTTACCTACACTGACCATTAGATGACTTGATTCTAATTTACGAGTTACGAGACCTGTTCCGCAGCGAATGTAAACATTTCTATTTTTGCTTACGAATTGTGTACATGTTTAAGAATGTGTCATTCCATTTATTTTTCCCCCATTGCTGCCATCTTTCCTGCTTCGTCATGTTCCGAGTTTCATCACATCTGCAGAATATTTCATTCTAAAAAAATTGATGAGCAATTCATCACTTTCCGATGGCATTGTATTAATAGAGGCAATAACCACTTGTATATTTTTTTTTTTTTTTTTTGCAGAGATAAACTATATCTTTACGTAACAAATTCGTAAACAAGGGTCTTCTTTGCAGCTTTTCCATTGCTGACGTCAGAGATTGTTTTGTAAAAGAAATGCGAAAAAGAAAAATTAGATTGGGCATTTGGCTGCGTAGTGGATCTGTTTCCGTTATTCTGCTGATAAAGACGAGACATGGCGTCTCCAGTCGAACGCAGTAAACGGCTGACTTCACATTCGTAAACACGATGATTAAGATACCAATTCGGTTTCCCTGATAAAACATCAGCGAATAAATTATCTTAAAGTCTTTATTATTTTTTCCCCCTACCTGTTGGATGATGAGTGCAAAGTCTAGATGTTCTACTCATATTACAAAGAACAGCGGGGATTTTCCTGTGTGTGTTATTTTATGACGGAAAGTTCGAGTCGTTGATATCTTTGACGTTTTTGTACATGGAACTTTGAAACTGGAGGTGTCCAGTTCTTTTATGGTTGTGATTCAAACATTTTCGTGATGTTCTTCAAAAATATCTCTTTTATCCTTATCAAATATATCCCTTCTTTCTTTTATGCTTGTTCTGTAGAGCTATTGATCATTTTTTTTTAATTATGTTTTTCTGAGATAAAATCCGAAAGGCCATTTCCCAAAAACAAATTTAAAAGAATTCAAAATGTTATGTAACGTTTTAAAATCCCATGTTTCGTAAGCTTTGCTTTGTTCAAATCAAATGCTACATCTTTTACCAAAGAAAGCTTTTAGATACATTTTTAAACATTATTTTATTAAAAATATTTTTTTTCCTCTCAAAAATAACGAAATTATTATGTAAATTTCTCTGTTAGGATGCTGAAGATAAATTGAACACCAATATTAAAGTACGACAAGTGTTTGTATGCCGAAATAAAATTATACATTTTACAGATGGTACGTGTATTTAAACTTTTATTTCAGTAATAACCTATGTGTATGAATCTGCATTAGATGCGTTAGTTTAATGAACTTAAGATTCATTTCATCGCGAAATGGGGACAGTGGTTAATGTCGTGGTCAAATCGAGTCGCGGGTCTGAATCCTGATTCTACAAAAAACTTGTTTTGTTGAGTTACGAGATTTGCTAAATATAGCTCCTCATCATAAATGTTTAAAGAATTTGTGTCCTTGTGGAGAGCTCTAGAACGAAGTGAATTCGAACAAACCAATCAATATGCTTATAGCGTTCTCCGATCAAGCAAATGTGCATTTGTGTTTAGTGTGATATTTGCACATTATTAAACTGATGTTGTATAATAGTGCTATATCTCAAAATCCTCATGCATTGTGGTGTGGAAGTTAGGAGTATGAGAAACTAGCTCAGGTGTCTTCCTTGTTTATCTGATCTCAGTTCTAAATTAATGGGTTGGTCCCATTGGTTCTAAGAGTTAAAATATTCCATATATAGTACAATCGACACCACTTAAAAAAAAAAAAAAAAGAAAGCTTAAATCATGTCGCTTTTTGTTGCTTTAAATCAATCTATCTCTATATTGCCTCATAATAAATATTGCCTCATGTTTCTGTATATATATTACATAATTTATTATAATCTTTTACGCATACCAGTAACAATCATACTTTTGAAATTTCTATTCTACTTAGAAGTTCTGTAGAAATGACCGCTGTATGAAAATTGGGGACAGCCTTGAAGCCGTCCTCGTCACTTGACCGTGGTTCCTAAGTACGAGGTTTGTCCCCAATGATCCTCGTGTTGCTACTACTTGAGACGTTAATAAATAAATCTGGAAATTATTTAGTTCATTGAGAAATCTGTGATACGATTTGTACATATAAATAATAAGTTCATAAATGTCTTACGCAGAATAATAAGGACATAATCCTGTAACTATCCAAAGAGATGGAATTAAAAATTTGTCAGATTCTTCACCTTGGGAGGGAGAAAGATGTCGATCAAGAAAAATTACAAATAAGTTCTACTTATTATGTATTTATAAATAAAAGTAAGATTAACTTTTAAAGCGATTTATAATGATCCTTTAAAGTATTAATGCCACTGAATTAATCCAAAATAATGATAATTTAATGTAAGGAATGCTAGGGTTGGAATTTCAGGGAAAATTGAATACTTTTAGTTGGTATTCGTAAATTTATTTTTGTTCTTGTATTCACATTTGCAAAGGATTAATGGTAACCTGGTAGGGTAAGGGGTGGGATCTGGTTCGAGTCTTGTCTGTACTAAAAACTGTCGTATAGAGGGGCCAATTCATATTAAATCTGTCAAAGTCCACCCATTCGCATAGCTTGGATCTGCTAGGTTCACATCCGACACTGATTCAAAATTAAGAGTTCTGTCGCTAATATCCATCGCTCACGTGTTGCTTCTTGTGCGACATTAGTAAACTATCAACCTATTTGTGAGAGAAGCATTTAAAGCACACAAGAAAAAATGGAAGGAGATGTAAACAGTGTTTTCTTGATGACAAACAAATAAAAAACGAGATATAAGTAAAATTATCCTTCGAATTCTATTACTGTACATCAGTGAAATTCTATATCTGGACATACGGAAATCCGGAAGAGTACAGCGCATCCCAGTGACTCGTATACCTAAATGTGACTGCAAATTTCGCTCTTGATTTTTTTCCTCCCAGAGTAGTACATAATGCTATCTATATGCATACTCTTTAATAATCGAATAAATCTAACCTTCTTCCTTCAAAGGCTTCTTCACTTTAATCTTTATCACAACTTTCAATAGCTTTTCACTTTTCAGATCACTGAGAACTTCAAATTGCTTCACACACACACACATATAATATTCCTGTTAAGGAGGGAGGTATTCGCTCGATATATTATTTATGATTATTTGATGAATAGAACGCTGGAAAATTTAAATTTTAAAATTGCAAACAAACGTGTTGCCCCGCCTTAGAGAAAATTTGAAATTCTTATTTGAATGATTTTGTAAATGGGTGTTTGAAGTTACCAATACTACTCTCAAAATCTACTTTATAAATAGTGCTGATATTTCCTACAATATAAGAAGAGGTTCATTCCCTGTATAGTGAATGAAATTTTTTTTATAGTAAGTACTCATAAATTTTGGTAATCGCGATATTTGTATGGAAAATTACTGAAAATTTAAACACTACAAAATTGGAATTTTCGGAAAAATTTTATCAAATTTAAAATTCTTTTAACCTAATTAACTTTAAATTTTTTAAAATAAAATAAAAATTAATAAACATTTTAATTGTGCTTTCAACCTTATTCGAAATGTAAAAAATCTCTAGGCGATATATTCTAGGTGACTGTATCTTCAATGAAGCAATTTAAATCGTTATGCCGCCTCCGAGTTTTCACTGCAGGTTGAATGATAAGTATTGCAATACCGGCAAATTGAGAATTTTAGTCTCTTATTGTTACCGGTAATTCGGTAAATTATGTGTATAACTGAAAAACACTTTTTTTTTTTTTTTATCTCTGCTATGGCAGCATTTAAACCGTATCTAGTACTCATAAAATAAAATCGTTAGAAAAGAATCAGATTATTTCAACAGGTAAGTATGGGGGAGAAATATATTCAACTAGTGTACAATTTGTTAACAATTATTAAACCGGCAATTTTGGAATCGGAAAGCTTTCCTTTCATATAGGGAATATTTTATATATAAATTAGATCGCAATTATGAAACTAAAGTGTTAATCAGTTGTTTCTGTTTCGCTTAATTTTTAAAACATGTTTGCAAATGGATCACGTATTTAATTATATATTTAAATATTGTTTTCATTCTGAAAAATTATATTCGTCTTATAATTTGTTATAAGATTGTTGAATTTTATTTAAACTATTTGTGTTTAAAATGCAATTCATTTTCGTATATTTAAGTCAAAAACGAAATACAAAATATCTTATTACGAACTTTAATTTTATATTCATGTCTTAAAGAATTCCCGGTAATAATAAAAGAGAGTGAAATAGCAATTCGTAGTTCAACCGTTCCATTTCAAAATAAACTCAGCGTGGGATTTTCAGAGAAATGAAGAATTTGATAATTTTCAAGTATCGTTAAATATTTTCTTGCGGTAAATTAAATAAAATCACTATAACATTTTTGTCCTTTTTTTTTCCTCTATCGCCTACTGACCTTAGAACCTTGGACTATTCTAGTTAAATGTAAACAAACGAGTTTATCCTTCAAGGTAGATTAGAACAGTGCGAACAATTTCGCTGGTACGACATAGAAATGGCTACTTGAAAGCGAATTGTTTTTAAAATTATGTAAAAAATAATCCGAGTTATTACTTTAAAAAAGTAGGAAGGTAAGAGACATTAAGTCACCTGATACTTTTCCGGTGTATTGATTATTTAAAAACGTGGAGAAAAAGAATTTTAAAAATCTCACAAGGCTATCGCTCTGTATATGCTTTTGTTGTGTAAATATCTCTTTTTAATCTGAGTCCACGGACAGGCACCTGTCGAAAAAAGTTTATCTTATGTAGAAATGTGGAAACATGATATATGTAATTGATATATTCCACTCTTCTGCTTTTTTTAAAATAATTATCTCAGTTTGTTGTAAGATCTGATAAGAATCCGTTTGTTTTGTCGTACTTAAGATAAATTTTTTATAGTAATTTGAATATATAACTTCCAATAAATAACATGTGTTTTTGATAGTGCATACAGAAAATACAGATTTTGTGTGTGAACAGTAGCATCAATCTTAAAATCGTCTATTCCTCAATGAAAAAAATTTATAAAAAAATATACGCCTTTTTCATATTAAGTTTAAATAAAGTATCACTTGTAAGAACACTGTTATATCAGATTTCCGCCATTACAAATGCTTGTCTCGAAATAATTATTCATTGTTAAATATACACCAGTAGTATATCAAAATGCGATTCCGAGAGTTCATTGGTCTCTTCTGGGGACTAATGGAGGATGATTTTTCCGCTGACCGAGGGACAGGTGTTTTTTTTTCTATACCGCTGAACTGAATTATGATTATTGTGTATTTTTAATAGTATTACATTGCTTTTGTTAAAAAAGAAATAATCAAATAATTCAACGTGATACAACGATCTCCCGCTGTGTCATTCAGTTTCTTACGGATTATGTCCATGCACTGATCCGCAGCCCAGAAGTTATCTCTGTTTTAAATTGTACATTAATGCTAATATATTTTCGAAGATGATTGGATTAATAAATCTTTTAAACCCAAAACTCATTGTAGATTTGAAAGGAAAAAAACAACAACATCCTGCTCATAATTTGGAAAAAAAGTTTCGACATGTATTATACTCGTATCAATATTGAGTTAAAAAGTAACAAAATTGCACAGTAATTTTATTGGAATTAATTCAATTTTTAGTTATTTCTTGATACGAAAATTAGTAGTCCTAATTTTTATGGAGGCTGAAAACTAACTCAGTATTTTTATTTCCTTTTTCGTCATGTACAGATATTAAAATCTCTCAGCTTTTGGGTTTAATAATAACCTAAAACATGTTATCGCGTATGAACTAACGCAGCGTAACTCGCAGTAATAATTCCATCCTCCCTCCCCATTTTTTTTCTACTAGACTCGTATTTTACATAAAATATTTGGTTTCGGAATGAGCCTCCGAAGTTTTTCCTGGCGTGACGCGGAAGTATATACATATGGAGAGAGCTATTATCACGTGTCATTCTTATCACTTGATCGTGGTCCAGACTTAAAAGTCCGTCTCCGATAGATGTTGTAGCATTTAGTGGGACGTTAATTTAAACCAACCTACTGGGACATCACATCGTTAGCATATATTTTTTTTATTCAAACCGAACATTTTAAATCTGCCAAGTTTCATGATTTTTTTTTTTTGCAAAATTCTTTTCATTTGTGGGTTCAGGCGAGCGGGATGCTCGAAAAATCCTCTTAAAATACAACAAAATTTGACTTCAAAATATTTTAAAATTTACTGGCGACTCAGGAATTGTGTTATTGTGAAGTTTTTCGAGAATTGTCTTATTGTGATGTTTGTAAGAGCTGACTGTTTTTCAAGAGCTGAACCTGATAATACTTCTAAAAGAAGCCGTGATATTTTTAAGATACAACAAACTATCGAATATATGTGTACGTTTTCGGCGTTAATTGTGGCGCTACTCTGCCTTTTAAAAGAGTCCGGAAAAACAAATGTGTTCCGTCTAGCGTAAACATGTGTTGTCTAGTTCCACTGTTTACGCAAAATGAAAATAAATCTTTTAAAATAACGCATATATGCCGATGCGAACGAGACAAAAGACTGCTAATTTTCTTCATGTGTGCGTGTTTGAACCCAATAAACTCTTGTCTGTAACCTTAACTCTCATGCATGTGACAAAAATTCTACCGAAATAATGCTTCTATATTCGTTAGGATGGGGAGTGGAGTGGAGGAAAGTGGCATGCTTGGCAGGGTAGAACACTTTCGAAAGCGAAAAGAAGGTATGAGAGAAAAAAAAAAAAAAAATTAGGCGAAAACGCCGCGCGGGGATATACCCACCATCGGTGCAAGTTTAGAAGCACTTGTCCCAGCCAATCTGAGAGCAGTCTTCTGTGCCATCTTGGTGAATGACTGCACAAGTTGAGGCGTAGTACTCCAGACGCCAGCCGGTTTAGGGGACTGTCTGTTACCGACTTTGAGTTATTTCTAGGACGGAATCGCCGATTCTCGAGCTGTCTGGCGAGTGATTGACTTCATTCAAACTTGTCTTTGATCCTGAGGTCATGTAATGATACGAGAAGTTAATTGGAAGGAGCTTGTTATGAGTTAGAAATATTAGCGGTATTTTATTTATATTAAATTGTATATCTGAGGAATTTTATCCTTCATTCATTCTTTTGAAGGTTGATATCCATGTTTTTTCTTTGTCATTTATAATATTTGGAATATTAAGGATTTCCGCAACGAATATAAATCAAATAGAAAGGTTGAACTTTGTCTTTTTGCTTAGGAAATATTTTGCAGCTGTTTCCTTAAACTGAATTCATTGCTAAACCATTTGCATCAGTTACTTGCTCGTTTCCCTTTTTATTGGATTTATCATAACCGATTTAATCACTTCTTTTCAAATACGATTCAATTATAAGGTCGTGGTCTTTTATTTCCGAAACATTCACGCCATGCAGAACATTAACCCATTACAGGCCAAAAGTGCTTTCAAGCAACTTTTAAAAATTAACTTGTTTTTTCTTTCGAATCCTCTGTCAATTTACTTCTGACCTTATAACTATTGTATAATGTAAGGCATGAGTAGTTTTACTAAGTAATAAATTTTTATTTAATTCATTTTTTATTAATTTTATTTTAATGAAACTAATTAGTCACTATTATTGTGTTTTAAATACGCATTAAATTTTTGTGAAAATTACGAAAATTATAACTATGGCAATAACGGATTAAGGTCTAAAATTTAGTGTGTAACAATTTTTCTGACTAATACACTGTTAAAATGGATCGAAATTCAAAATCTGAATTTTCTGAATGTTGAACTTGTGATACTATTAAATTTAGAATTACTGGGAC
>BMAW01120975.1:2752800-2877067 GCA_019974015.1 Nephila pilipes | reverse complement strand
GTCAGTTTGCTAGAGGCCTTAGTAGGCGAATTGTCACAAGTTCGTAGCCAGCGATATTCTGATTACATAGTATAAAATAATGAGGACTGATGCATTTTAAATGAAACTGGGCTTAAAATTCTTTTCTTGGTGTGTTTTCGCGATTTAGAAGAGATGTCTACCTAGGTGTTCATAATAAATGCTTTCATGATAATTTCCAGAATGATCAGTGCCATTTTGAAACCTTTTACAAGAGTATTTTTGCATAAGTAATATGCAATGGTTTATTTCGAAGATAAATTCCTTTTTCTTTAGAAGGAATAAGCCAACCTGTCACAATTACTTCCACAAGTTTTTCAGGAATCCATGGAGACATCATGTCTCGAGGATGGTATCGTTGATAGAAGGGTGATGTCTCGGGTTGATTGCAAAAACCGCAGTAATCCATCCTATTTGCAAATGAACTTCCTGGTCCTTCATTGGTCAGTCCTGATTTTATTGCCCCGTCAATCTGTATACAGATTTGAGATTTTCTGTGTAAGGAATTCATTTCGGTAAAAACCTGATATTGTAATGATTGCCGGAAGGAATCCAAACCAGGTGATTCCATTTTGGCATCTACAACTAATAAGGCATGCTTTCGAAAACTGTGCAGCGCCAAGATATCTCATTTCTGAAATTTTTTGCAAATTTTATGGTTCTGCTGTTGCATCTGTCTTCTTAAAATAGTTGATAAACATCTTGTTGCAATACTGTTTAACTGTACCTATTTTGGAACTTATCCAACCAAGTCTTCAGAAATTGAAAATGTTGTGTGTATCGTTTTTTTTTTTAAATCGTAATGTATTTGTTACTTGAAATAAATTTCAAGAATGAAATGTCACCTAATTATAGATTAGTAGGAAATGGTTATTACTTAATATTCTTTTTATTCATGTTTTTGTTGCATCATCTTTGATATAATCATTCTATTTGTGATGTTTTTTTCCAACCATGTTTATTAAAATGGTAGACAGTTATGTGTTCGTAGAAATCGCTTTCGTGTTAATGAGTTTATTTTTCCATGAATTTTTTCTTGTTTATTGGAAAAATTGTTCCACAAAAGTGTTTGCCTGTATTGGGCTTGCATTGATGTACTGTGAATGTAATTTGCACGATGTTGATGTAATAAGATATTTAGTATTGCTTTTTAATTAAAAAAAATCTAATTAATTACTTAATTCTTATTCATTCAAAATTTAATTAATTCTTATTCATTGTCAAAATGCTATTTGGATTAGCTTTGTATTTAGTTTTCTCAATAAGAAATCTTTCTATAAAGTTTATACAAATACATTGCACCCATGTTAAATTGTAGTATTTATTATCTGAATATTATCATTTACTTGTACATATCACAACATCCGCTTTATAAGCGTACACGCTATAATTCGTATATAAACATGTATATGATATAATTTTGAATCTTAAAATGATTTTTTTTAGTTCTAGTCTAATTTATCGTAAATTCGATGATTCAAAATATCATATATAAATGTCTCATTGAAAAAGAGCTTAATTTTGAGCATTTTATTTTGTATTTTTCTTTAACTAAAGCTTGAAGGGGGGGAATGTTAAAGTCTTCGATTTATTATTCCAAATATTTGCCACGATAGCCTATGGTTCTTGGTTGAAAAGCTCACGATCGGCATTGCTTTCGTCGAATCATAAGTTAAAAGAGTTTTAATGCTACTTTAGGACCCATTATGTTGTGGGATGATGCTCTTTAAGTCTATGCTCACGATGGGATGATGTGGAAGTTTAAGAGAGTGGGATGCTAGATGTAAGGTGTCATCCTCGTCATTTAATTTAGGCTCAAAATTATGAGGTCTATCGCCAATAGCCCTCGTGTTGGTTGCTTTAAGTGCGACGTTAATAAACAATGAATCGATCATTATAGTTATTTACCAACTTAATATCACTGAATGCAATTTATAAATTACCGAAAAAACATTTTGATGTATATAAATTAGCGTATCATTTTCAAATTGCAATTGTTTATGAAGTACCATATTATGCAGGCATGATCAAGAGATGGTCATAAGGTTTCTGAAAGTGTCTCAAAAAGGCGAAAAAAATCATAGATAAAATTAATTTTAAAAGTTATTGTTACCGAATAGGTTTCTTTAATTTTTTATTTGCTGCACTTTGTCGAGTGATCATGTACCGAGTGATCATGTACTTCGTAACCGCTAATGTTCTCGCTTTTTACGAAATATTTTCGGGTGTTTAACTTAAAATAGAACAAGATTTCAAAGTTCCCGCATCTTAAAGAGTGGGAAAATCTGAGAATGATTCACCATTTCAAGCATCGTTTTCGTTTATGGTTCGAAATTACTAGGTCTGTCAGATTTTTGTATTTAATATATGTAATTTGGTGAAGTAAGTTAACAAATGAATAACGGAGAATTCAAAAAAGAACCGAGAAGGATAAGATAAAAAATCGCTAAAACTTAATGTCTAAGTTACGATTCCTGGCTGTGAAGAAAATTTTTTTTATGAGGATAAAAATTAAATATGTTTTGAATTTTTTTTAAGTGATATTAAGTAGACAAAGTTTTAAGTGAAAAGTTCAAGTGTCTCAAAAATATATTAATAATACTGTATTTAAAAAAAAAGAGAGAGAGCTTCTTATTCTGTATTAAGTTATTTATATTTATCTGTGAATTTTTTTTTCAGTTAGTTGATTATGCTGTCATTCTTTATTAGAAAAATCTAGTGATTCTGAATTTTTTCTGATTATTGAAATGATAAATTTTTAAATGAGTTCCGAAGTTGTATGATAATAATATTTTTAATAAGAAGTTCAATTATCTCTGTTTGAAATTATTCAAACCGACTTTTATTCAAATTTAATTCGAATTGTTTTCGTGCATTTTTCGTCGCTTTTAAAATAATGACATTAGTTACTATGGAGATTAACAATCAACAATTCTTTCTACCATTTTATTATTCTTGAGTGAGATTATTATATTTTGTGCTGTATAAGCATACAAAATAATAATCTCATAGAATTTCTTCTCTGAATGAGATTGTGTTAAACTATAAATAATTAGATTTTTTTTTTTAAAAAAAAAAAATGTTTAAGAAGTAGTTGATTGAAAATGACTACAAGTCTTGTATTTATTTGTTTATCTCTCTCTCTCTCTTTTTTAATTCGATTGAGTGATTGTTTATATGTATAAAAATAATTATTATTTAGAATTTTATCATATAATTCCTGTGAGAAAATGAGTTGAAACAATTATAGATTAAATTATTAAAAAAATAAGTATTTCAAAATTAAGAAGAGTCAATTTTGACTAACAAATTCCCCGAATGCAAATAACACACAGTGTTTATTATTCGAACACTTTGGATTAAAAAACAAAAGAAAAGAAAAAGTGTGTGAAATTAATCACCTGTATGTTCCGGCAGTTGTATTGTCAAAACGTAATTAAAAAGGCATAAACGTGTTTATATATGCTTGGATGTCTTATTATTATTGTGAAAACTAAATGATCACAGAATCATTTGGTTTATAATTAATTTAATCATTCTGCCTTCGAGATAACAGTTCCCTTTTCTTATTCGATGGGGAAAAACACGCCAATCTGTAGTGGTATTGTTATTTTAAAGAACTCTAATAACTAACATGTCAACAGATGTCTGATGCAGAAGTCATTTTTATGGATTCATTGTAACATGGCGCAATTTTAGATGCTATGATGATCCCTAGTTGTTGTTTTGAAGAAACCGGGGTCTGTGGCGCCTGTTTGGCTGCATGCCCCCAGTGGAAAAGAAGCCTTCTGCTACTTTTTTCTTTTATTTTCGCGGCCTTTTCTTCCTTTTTCTTACTCCTACTTTTACTTACCCCCACCTGCCAGCGACGACACAAGCTATGCGCAGGGTTGCCTATTTTCATGACTAATTTTTATCGCCAAAAAGGATTAAGTCGCGCCAACTCATTTGACAAATCGTGACGTCAATTTAAGTACGCAAATAAGTCGTTTGCTTTTTAAACCGTAATCAGAAATAAAATAAAATTTTATCCAAATATTTGAACTTCCTCTATGGAACTTGGGAAGGAACCTTTATTTAAAATCACAGTGAAGGGAGAGAAAGGCATCAATTGACCATAGAAAAAATTAAATGAAATGAATTTAAAAGTTCAATTGTTGTGTGCAGGAACTGTTTTTAAAATCTGTCTAATGACCTATATATTTTACGTATTATGAAAAATAATTCCTACTAATAAAAATAACGTTGGGATACATCTTAATTAAAACAATTACCGTATAAACATATTATATATATATAACGTATTTTATGTGTTTTTTTAAAAAATCAGTGATGTATTTAAATGTATTATTTTTATTTAAATTGGGAAACATGTATCTACCATTGAGTTAATTCATTCCGTTGTAATTTTCATTCAACTAATTGATGAAGAAAAGACAGCAATCTTAAGTATATTTTGTAGTTTATTTCTGCTAATTCGATACCTACATATCACCTCCATTCCTATATGATAGCTTTTGTGTTGTATCTAAATGCTATGTTTCAGTAATAAGCAATCAATCAATAATCCTCTCATGTATGCATCAAATTCTTTATAATTGCTTTTTTTTTTATGATCAAAAGTACTGAATTTTAATTTGTAATATTTGCTTCATGCAGTTCAAAAAAAAATTCCGAATATTTATTCATTCGTTATTCCTCTTTTGCGTATCATAATCCATTTCTTATTATTAAACTTATTTAAACCGATATTTTTGTAAACGGTTTTAAATAATTTTACTTATGATGGTGAGCAATTACTTTATTTTTCTCATTCAGGATAAAAGAATGTTCCAAATGGTATTCTTCAAATGGTCCAAATGGTAACTACTGTTGGTGTTATTGTTCACTGATAGCCACATTAGAATCGAATTAACGTTAGAAAAAAAGCTAATACTTTATCTAGATAATGTCTCGTATATAATTTGATTTAAATATTCAAAATTATATTTTTTTATTGTTGATAAAATTATTATTATTCTGTAGAATAAGTTTGATATCCAATTTACGAGTAGTAAAATCAGTCATCTTGGAGACAGTATTTTGAAGCGAATACATTCCCTAATGGTGCTTCTGTTCATAACTATGTCAAACATCATCAGGGTTGATCGATCATTATTTTCATTTACCTTTTATTCAAAAATGTTGCGGAATGTTAGTTAAGAGAACTGCCTTCAGGATATTGTGAACTTCATTTTCGAACGTCTGGGCAATTTCCATTTCTCTTAGATTTCAGGGCTGCGGTTGCGTGGTTAGTTTATTATATCTGTCGAATTACGAGTTCTAATGTTTCAAGAATTCGAGTACTTCAAAGAGCTTTGTATGGAATAATGAAGGCTGGATGTTACGTGGCTTCCTTTGAGTTGCCAACTCTAGTGTGATTTCCTGGTCATTTCTTGACAGAGGCTCAGAATTGCTAGGTCATCCCCACGACTCTCGTGGCAATTCTTGGCCGCCATAAATCGAAATTAATTCAAGTAAACTAAATCTTGAAATTTGAATAGGTTAAGATGTTTTTTTGAAACTGTTGTGATACTCCATTTATATTGACATTCGTGTAATATATTTCTCTATTCATCTTGAGTTTATGCCCATTAAGATCTAAATTGTTTCATTCGAAAAGTATGTATAAAGAAAAAGATCGCGTGGACGTTGTGTCTCTAATTTCATGGGAATAAGATGAAGTGAAACTCGTTTTGGCTATAGTATTATTAGTAATCGGATTTTCCGTTAGAAGGCTTTGGCAGTCACGCTCCATATATAGTTGATCAGAGCAAGGTAATAATGGCGTCATTAATTGTTGCAAAACAGTCCCGATATTTTGTTCTTGAGGTATTTAATTCAACTACCAAGGTTAACTAGATTAAGTTAACTCATAGTCATATTCTCATGGGAAATATATTTACTAGTGAAATACTTGTTAACAGCTGCAGTAATATTAAACTTGAAATATTATGGCAATACGACTATTACCAGAATAATTAAGTTTCAATGCTCACAAAATGACTAAGTCATACCTAAATTGACATATGGATTGCATCTAACTGTTAATATTAATTTCATATACTGGTTATTGTAATAGATTTATTGTAATAGATATCGTTTTATAAAAAGCTGATTAAGTTAAAATATTAAAATTTTTCTTCCAATTCTTGTGTATGATCTTGATTAGTTCAGTAATGGAAATAGGTGGACTTCTTCAACATGTTTGTATCATATATTTTGAAATTAAAACGAACATAAATTTGTTAGTTTTAGTTGTTTTTACTATAGGAATCAACCCGATGTTTCAATAAAGTATTTGTTTTGTTCTGAAAATTTTTATATTTGTATTGATTGCAACGTCATTCTCGATGCAACACGAGTTCTGTTGGCGTCATATTTCGTAATTTAAACCATGATGATGACGTGAGTTTGTACAACACTCTTCTAACTTGTACTCCATGTCAGCGTAAGGACTTTGGTAGAAAGAGACCCAAACTCGCTAACATTCGGATGCGATTATTATTTATTTATATTATGGGTACATTTAGCATTCCATCCTTAAAAAGGGTGCTATAAAGTGGTTAAAAATATTTATTTTTTGGTTACAGAAATCTACAATTTACAACATCTTTTACTCGAGTTATTTAACTTGGCGATGTTATTAGTTAACTTGGCGATGAAGAGTAGTTGCTTCTTTATCTGTGTGATCGCCAATTGGACGTCTCAGTTCCATGAAATACCATCATGGAATAGAAGAAGCCACTGCGCAATAGAAGGGGATTACTGCACTTGTTTCTTGAGTGACCTGTTCAGGAAACGCGAAAAAAGTATTAGAACTGGCGTGTCATTCTTGTAAAATGACGATAATTCAGAATGATTTGTGAAAAATCAAAATGGTGAAAGCTTAGAATTTTTGCACCTGTATTGCCACATATGATGGAAACTACGAAATTATAACATCTGAGTAAATGATACGAGCTGGAAGGCATTCGATTTACAATCTGTCTTTGGAGTCAATTATCTTCAAACGAAGATTCCTTATGTCTGTTCTTTATTAAAGGTTATATTTCAAATAATTATTTTATATTGCCTACAGCTATACGTTTGTGGAAATTACACCCTCTGAATATTTAAATTCCATAAATATAACTATAAAGCACGCACACACACATGTATATATCAAATGTGGACTTTGTTGTAAATTAATATTCCCAATGGATATCAATTGTCAACTAGCCTTGCAAATATCTCCGACATACCCGATTCTTTAGGGCACTTTAATGCTTTAAAGGATGAAATAATTTGAAGATGCATCCTTAGGTATTTATTTTACTGAAGAAAACTAGGGGAAACATAGACCATTCCGACAAATAAAGGTAAAGCGAAAGAATATGACACTTTTTGTGAATTTTTGAACCACTCCCATCTTTTTCATTTGAGAATGAAATCAAACTTTATTCGGGACCTAAATTCGACATCCTACGCAAAATTTTGTAATTTTTGTTAGTTTTTCATTTTTCGAAATATCCTAGTTCGCTCTTTAGGTTTATTAATGCAAGTTATTGAGGTAGATTTTTTCTAAAACTTGATTCTAACTCTAGTTTTTGAAAATTTTGATCGTACAATCTGATCGATATTTGAATTTGCCAAACTTGGGAACTATGTTTTCGAACTGATTTTTTTTTTTGTTCAGTCGGTAAGCATCATAATATATAATAAGAGCTTAACAAATGCTCACTTGCCATTAAATTGCGTAGTTATATAATAAATAAAATACTTTATTAATGAAACTTTGCTTATTAATGAAACTTTGGGGGTTTAGACTATCATGTTAATAGCGTAAATAGGCGAATCAGTAAAATCATAAAAATCAAGAAAATAATTAAAACCTACGAGAGTTGTAGTATTAAAAAATTATTAAGTCTGAATGAGGAAAATAAGTTTTAACAATTTTGACTGATTTTTAAGGTTAAAAAACTGTGTTTTGCTTATATAGCTTTTAAAATTCTGAATATATTACAATTTTATCCGATTGCATGTCTCTAGTGTGCGTAAAGAACAGAGGAAAATTAATTTGATTGTACTTCGTTCTTCCTTTTTGGAAAAAATTGGAACATAATTATTGAATCAGCGATCAGTTTAACTAATAGGAGGCATAATTTTTATTTAATAAGAAAAATGAGTTAAGTAAAAAAGGAACATAGTAGGAAACGTGTGTGCCACACGTATCGAAATTTTTTAAAAAATGTTTTCATATCAAATCACTGTTTAGAATTTATACACAGAATTAAAAAAAAAAAAAAACAATTATGAATTAAGCACTGGGTGGAGACGTGATATAATTTAACGGAAATCCTGTTTTTTTAATAGAAAAATGTGATTGAAAAATTAGAATATATATTGATTAACCTATTTTTTGGAAAAAAATTGCAAAACGCAATAAATTACAACTAAGAAAAATGAAAGATAGGAAAAATTTGGTTGCATTTTATAATTAAAATATTGTGGAACATATATATAAAATTCGAAACTTTCATTTCCCCCACCAGTCACTAAAGAGTCAAAATTTGTCTTAAACGGATATATCAAGGAAATAAGGAAGATCCGGTGATTCCACGGCTATTATTGGATGTTTAAAATTTGGAAAGATGAATCGTAGGATTAAACATTTGTGTTCGATCGTTGCCCATAAAATAAAGCAAATAGTTGGGTGTAAATCCTAGAAAATCTCGTGAATCATTTTCGAGAAGAGTATCGGCTCTTCCGGGGGCCATGGTTATTCACGTTTCACATATCCCTCATTTCCGTCGAAATGGTTGGAAAAGGGTATCCCCTTTCTAAGGAAACCGTCGTGGGTGATCCTCCTCGTCTTGGGTTTTCTCACGCTGCAGTTTCCATTGCTAAATGAACAAGGAAAGGATTTTTAGGTTTGTTTTAGGATAGGGATACTTCGGTGGAAAGCTTTGAGTACTTCCAAAGATATGCTCCCCACAGTTTGAGATCAAATTTTATAATTGTAATGTGCACGAAATGTTTTTCCCCCCTTACCTCAATTTGCTCCAAAATATGTGTTATTGTCTTAGAGAAATAACATCGTTTCATTTTGCTTTCTTCGGTGAGTAAGTTTTTCGATTTAGAATGTGTTCTTTTTAAATTTAGAAGCATGTTTGAACATTTTGGTGCTTTTCTATCCCTTTACACGTTACCAGTGTCACCAAACATCAAAAGTTTCTGATATTTTGAACCCTCTCTTATTTCGATCCGTTTCATGCATTTAATAATTACTCTTAATTTAAACTCGTCATCCGTTAAACGAGCTGCATTACGTCATGCTCATCTGGACACCAGTTGCAGCCTTCTGACAAGCACAAAATCTACCGTCCGCCTCTGCTCTTCGTATAACATATCACTCTCACGCTAATGCTCTTCGCGAATTGGACTTCACGTTTATCATGCATTTGTGAAAGCAATCGCATAGCAGAGTCTGTACGGTGGACAAATCGTGTCTAATTATGATTAGGAGTTCTATAACGGATGAGGTGCCCAGTAAACTGTCACACGTTTCCCGTGGTCACATGACTTTTAAGTGACCCGAAAACTCAAAAGGTGGTTGGTGGTGGAGGGAGGATTTTAGATCTCGACTTTAGGTTACTGATCTGTTTTATTTAGATCAAGCATAGAACCGTTATTCCTTTTTTTTTTTTTTTTTATTTACGCTTCGCGTGAGTCGGTATCGGTTGTCCCTTTTTTGCGTAACAGTTATTCGGTCAGTAATGCAATCCTTTTGTATTCGGCTCATTTCGACAAGCGCACGTGTTTGAAACAGAAAAGTTCGACCCTCCCCTTCTCTTGATATAGTAGTCGTATTTTTGGCGAGTCTTTTTTTTTTTTTAAAAGCTCTTTGAGTGTGATTGAAAAGGTCATTCAACAGGTAAGGTCGCACAGTACAAGTTGGTAAAAGACTTTTCGAAAGTCGGTCAGAGAAGAAAGGGTTTTAAAACGTTCGAAGAGATATTAGAATTTTTGTAGAAATGTAATGGGCTAGGAATTAACACCCTTTCAGTACTCTGCCTAGCCTATGTTTTGGCTCTATAATCAGTGTTGGTAAGTAACGATTAGGAAAAAAGTTAAATTATAGTTTTTGCTTCTGTCTTTTTTTTTTTCTTATTGGTTAAGTAGTTGCAGTAATATTGGTTAAAACATTAGTTCCGGAGTAATTTGACTCGGAGATAATGTGATATCTTTGTGTCTGAAGGCAGAAACTTATGATTTATGTATGGCGTGTTTTCATTAAAGACTTTGCTGGTAATCTTTATTTTCTGCCTATCGACAGCTGTTCGAGATTAGCCTTGAGCAACACATAGAAATAAGGAAAATAAATATTTTCTTTCGAGCTTTTCAAGGGAATGCTATTACTATACTTGTATTATGCATGGTTTGTTCAGGGTGTTTCGAAACTTTAATATTATTACTTTACTTTTACAAGAAATTTATCAAAAATATCGTGTTGTTACTTTGATTGACAACAACTATAAGTATTGTGAACTAATTAAAATTCCTGGTTCAGAATTCGTGTTTTAGGAAGTGTTTCGAAACTCATGGGCAGAAATTTAAGGGATGCTTCTAACGCAATTTTCTCCACGTATTGCATAGACAGAGAGCAAGCGGTGATAATAGAATTTATTCAACGCATTTTTTAACATGCTCGGTGTCTCCGTTTGAATGGCTGTAGAATTATTACACTTCTCGGTTCATCAATGTCCGTTGGTAATGACGGGGAAAAAATACTTTTATCTTTTAAGTAAATCCCTAAAGGAAGGGGGTGGGGGTGGCAGGGAGCTCTAATAGGTGTTGGGGATCGTAATTAAGAGCAAAATCACCATCTCTGCGACAAATCCACCATTTTATATTGTTCGTGTTTCTGGTGGTGGTCATATTGAACATTCATGATTTTACAAACTTTTAATACTATTTTTAACTTATTTAAAAAGGTTGTAACTTCTTTAGTTTTGTGATTGTAGTTCTTCAAATTTGGGATATTCTTTTGTAAACACCCTGTATAAACTCACAATTAAATAAAAAAGCACAGGGAATGCTAGTTGCAAATAAGGAGTTGGGTGCCTCGCAAAATCTTTTGAGAATGAAGCACTCCTCCAGAAGTCCATCAGACCGGCGATGAAGCTGGTAAATTGCTCCATCTGTTTGTTACCTGTAATGTAATAATCGTTAGGCATGAAAAAATATTAAACTTAACCAGTTAAATGGAATTCGGGGAATTCGAATTAATAAAGCCTCTAAATATATACATTACTGTGAAAAAATATATTATCTTTAGATATTGATTTCAAAATTGTGTAATTCCAAGCTTTTTAAAATGGTAGAAGTACAAGTTAAGTGAGTAGTTAAAATTTGTTCGCATGTGTATAATCACATGAAAACGAATTTATTTAAATTTATTTGAAACGTTACATTCAATTGGCACAGGAAGCTGCATGTAAATTTTTAATTTAAAGAAGAACCCATTACTAAACACTTTAAGCTGTCTAGGAATGGGATAGACTCTTAGAACTATTTTTTTCTCATTGAAAACGTGGGGAAGATAAGTATACTATTCTATAAAGGTTGTTCAAAGTACCCGTGTTAGGAATGAGAACTGGGTTACTCTCGGTTCTGCTGTCAATTGGTCGTTTTTCCATTTTCTGAGAAGTTTGTGAGATACCACCCTTCGTATCGCAACAAAATGTTCTCGTAACTTTTCATGGGGATGAGGTCGTCTTCGCCTTATTTTGATAAGATTTACTGGAAGCAACTCATTGTGTTTGGATTGCTTCTTGGTTTCCGGTGTGAAATGATGAATCCATCGATGGGGAAAATTCGATTGGGTGGCAGCCAGTTTAACAGATGGCAACACACAAAAGGTACACCAACTTACCTTAGCCATTTGTCGTCAAAAACAGGCGCGTTTTAAACCATCTTCGTAACTTTATTATTGTGTAGATATAATCATCATTTAGTGTTCTGCAAATACTTAATTTTCCCTATTAATCTTTATATTTATTCATTTTACTATTTTTATTTATATTTCTCTTTTTAAGTGAAACATTTCAATTTGTATTTGCGTTTTATTGCAATAGCTTATGTTAAATGTAGTATCTCATTATTACTGATTATTTTCATACATCCATTATCACATTTAAAATTTATTTGTTCTAAAGTGTGCACAAGTATTACTCGATGATTAATACCATGAAATTATTTTTTCCAAAGTGTTATTATCTCAGTTATAAATGCCGAAATTACCGTTTTTGGTTTTTATTGAATGCCTCTAAATTTTAAGATCGAAGTGTTATAAATGGGTATATATTATGTCTTAAATGGCCACGTGTGAGCTTTTGAGTACAATTTTCTGCCTGAAAAAAATGTTCCATGGGTCCTTTACAAAACACCTGAAAACACATTTAAAATGTTTGTTGACGTCTTGCATCAAGCAAATGATTCCCAAATGAAATTGTTAATCATTACCATTTAGAGGTAATCATTGCTCGTAGGGATATAGGTGACGAATCCCCCCCCCCCTGAAATATTTCTTTGTATCCAGAATTTTAACGGTGCATTTCCTGCTTTGTTGTTGGAATTCTTGAGAAATTAGGGAAAATTGTTAAAAATAAGTGTTTGTTGTTGGTGGAAAAATAAGAGTACACGTGGAAGTATTTAGGTTACATTTTCTGCATTTCTTTAGAAAAAAAAGTTAATATTTATATCCTTAGACTTTCTTTATTTTGTTTTATTTAAAGAGACGATGTATTGACATTTTGTAGGAAAAACTGATATTAAATATACTGTTTTGAGTTTTTGTTGTTTATTACAATAAAAGTAAATAAATTATAAAAAAGTGCTGTACAAATTTCTGCAAAGGACAGATTTAGCCGAGGTGCACTTTTTTTTAATAATTATTATTAAATTACTCAAATATATGAATTAAAGTACACGATGAAATCTCAAGAAATGGACAATAGTAAACTTTTCCGATATTAAAAATGAAGGAAACAATAAACAATAGAATGGAATATATTTAAGCTAAATGAAATTAAAATTGAAGCAAGCAGTTAAAAAAAAAATTGAAAAGTGATCTGGTACGCCAAAAGTGATCTAATTAAAACAATAGCCCCTTGGGTGCTAATTAAAAAATAAAACGACATTGCTTTTATGTACGTTGTTAAGATTACAATGAGAGATGCTTTCACATAATTTAAAAACTGCCGATATCATTAATAAACTCCAATTTTTTTAAAGGAAAAAATTACTCTTAACACATTTTGAAAAAATTTTTTGGTGCAATAAATACACATGTAATCAGTTTTGAAAGAGATATAAAAGAAACGCGTTTGCACATTTCTAAAAAGAGAACCCCTTTTGACTAGTATGTTAGATTGAAGATCAGTAAACAAAATATATTCATATGTAAGATTTTTAATATTTTGTTTTGCGCTGTGACTCGTATATTTCCTTTTACGTATACGGTTGGATCATGTTGAAGCAGCTGTTCGCTGAAAAACCAATATTCTGTTTGTCGTGCATTATGGCTGTAAAAATTCAATTTCAAGTTCAGAAAAGATTTTTAAACATATTGCTGTAGATATCTGATTTTGAATGCTTGTATTTACAAAAACATTTTTACGAGTATGTTATTTTATTACTCTTTCGCTCTGTATTGTTACATCTTTTTTCTTTCTATTGATATTCGCCATTGCATGAAAGTACATTTAAAAGATTCATTCTTCAGCTGTTTCAATTTCTATTTCTAATGTGGTGGGCAGTGTTAAATCCAATATCAAATTATAATTGCTTATTTTTTAGGTATCCATTTTCACATTTTGGATTTATTTGTTCAGAAGTGCGCGCAAGTATTACTAGACAATTAATGACACGAAATTATTTATTCCAAAATATTATTATCGTTGTTACAACTGTCGGAGCTACCGTTTTTCGTTTTCGACCATTGTTTCGATTAATTGTAAAAATGTACTGTTATTACCCCCTCCCTGTTTTTTAATCCATGATCATCAGTTTTTTATGGGGGGAAAATTATATAAATGTGGCCTTTCCGTTCTATTACTTTCTTTCATTTTACTGTGATTTTTTTTTAAAAAAACTTTTTATTCTAAAATATATTAAGGGCCGCGGTAGCCTAGTGGTCAAGGTCGTGGACTAGCGGCCGTCGGTTTTCGTTCAGTCGCGGGTTCGATCCTTGGCCGCCAAAGACCCGCCGTGTAGCCGGGGCTGATGCACGTTAAATCTGTTCGGGGCCCAAAGCCCTCCCGTTGGTGTGGTGTGGATGTTAGGAGAGGGGGGTGCCAGCTCAGGTGTCGTCCTCGTCACTTGACCGTGGTTCAAAATTACGAGGTCCATCGCCAATAGCCCTCGTGTTGCTTCTAGTGCGACGTTAATAAAATCTTAAACTAAACTAAAATATATTAAAATCATTTGCATAACTTTTTGCATAACATTGACGAAATCTTACCAATGTTTTGGAGATTTGAGTTACTGCTTTAAACAAGATTTTCCCTTCCGTTGCTTTTAAATAGTTTTCAAATAATTTTACAATTAATGATATATTGTGGTATTTATTAAAAGTTTGCAATGAAGGTTTCTTGGAGATTTTAGTTTTATTGTTAAATATTCTTACTGAAATAATTTTCAATAAATTATTAAAATAAATTTTTTTTGTATAATATACTACTTGCGGTTAGAAAAGTAACATTATAAAATAGTTTTCAGTGTAAATATAGCTAACTTTTATTGATAAATTTGATCATAAGAAATCTCCATTTTCTCTTATTTTATTTTCTCAAAGTGCTGTTTGGGCATATTTTTTTTTTACCAACGACACATTATTATTTGTAAATGAAGCAGGAAAATTTCTTTTTTTGTATGCATGAAATTCAATAGAAATGTTTGTAAGAGGAATTACTCGAAATTTAGTTTGCCATAGTAACAAACAACACATGTCTACATCACGTGCACGATGGATTAATCACCTCCAATTCATTTCACGCATTGGGAAAAACTCAGCTTTAAGCAAACATGAATTTGTCTCGTGATTAAAGATGAAAATTAAGGAAAATAATAATAATAAAAGATAAAATCATCTACCAGTAAATATATATATATTTGTGTGGTATTTTTATTTTCCTCGTTGTTCAGTTGCTTGTACAGTAAAAAGTAATCACTGTAAGCGTCGCTTATAGACAAATTTTCTGATTTAGATTTGATTGCCAAGGGATCGGATCTCTAATCTTTCATAAATACTTATACATGTTGCAGATATATATATTAAAAAACAGCACAGTTTCATACAACTTCACGGTTATATATGTGAATGGAGTAAATTTCAATAATAATCGTGACTTAAAGGGTGTATATTTTTAACAATAGACTGGGTATAATTTATGACATTCTTAATGAAAAAATGTCCTCCTGTGCATAAAAAAAAAAAAAAAAAAAAAACCGAAGTGAAGTTTGCATAAATATTTGTTTAAAAAAAAAGACAAATTATTAATTGCAGAACTAAATCATTATTACGTGTCTATTTATACTTACTCAACAAAGAACTAGAAATGTCATTACATTCCACAACTAATTTTGTAAATAGAACAGGACTCATTATTTTTGAATATCTCGTTTTTCTTTAGGAGAAATATTTGCCCAGTTATGGTTAATCATTACTGAAACCTGTTAATTTCTTATGATATGATAACGCTCTAATATATACCACTTTTAAAAATTTTATTTGATATCTAGTTATATTTCTCGTAAATACGCTTTTTTCTAAAAACGCATCACTTCCCATTGTGACATGCCACTTCCCTCCCAACTGTGTATGTATTATTTCCAACCTGTGACATGCCTCTTTCAATGGGACATTTATAAGGTTCCTCTACACACCTGAGCGTAACAGATGTTGAGCGATTTAGAACTGATTTACAAAGCAGCTCTGGCACTCGACTCTGTTCTCAAGGTTCTCGCAGGTAGGCAAGGACGACCTTGGATCCAAAGGCAAGACAAGCTAATTCGATTCCTCGACTGAACCGTGGTTCTTGACGCAAGTTCACTTCCGCAATTTTTCTCTTTGGCTGAACCGATGTTACTTTGGGTGGGAAGGGTTTTGCATAGATTTGCTTGCTTAAATGTTCATTTAGTATGGGAGCTGAGTCATTAGAAGTGAATAACATGTTTACTGGAAAAATTGAGTCGGGTTTTATTAGCAGTTAGGTGATTGAGTTGAAGGTCGTAAAAATAAGCAATTGAACGATTGAAAATCGCTGATAAGTGCTTGTTATTGTAGATCATGGAGCTGAGATTTAAATGCCTTAAAAATAATTAGATAAGTAATTCTATTCATGATTATATAGCAAACATGCAATAGCTCGAAAAGTAGTAGCAGATGTAATCCGGTTTTTCGATTTACTTATTTATTTTATTCATTCTTGTTCTTTTAAAGTTTAGGGTTAATAAGAAACTATGGAACTCAAATATTTATCTAATCTTATTTAGCAGATTTTGATAACAGATGGATAGAATAATTAGGAGCCGATTTCTTTATTTTAAATAGATTATCTTTGTTACAAATTAGAGTTGCATAGGAAACGAGATTTTTAGTTTAATGATCGATTTATTTACAATCGATAAAAATCACGATACTTATCACAATCTTATATATAATGAAAAAAAAAAAAAAGTAAGAATTATCACACAATTTAAATGAAATTTTTTATAAGAAGTACACTACTTAATTTTTTATTATTTGAAAAGAACTTCACTAAAATTTGAATGATGCTTAGTCAAAATAAGGATATGTCACACTAGATAAGAAATGTATTTTGACATCCGAATTTGTTCTGACGTCCGATGTAATGTCTGAGGAGTAACTTTTCAAATAAATATTTAAAATTATCAAATTGAGGCACTTTTATAAAAGAAAAATATTTCTAAGACATCTTGATCTAAAATCTATTCAGTGTAGGCGTATGTTGAGTTTCCGGATTTACTATTTAATGCATTGTTGATTTTGAATAGTATTTCACAATAAATTGTAACTCGAAATTTTATGTAGTCACTTAAAGGTTTATAATTACATTATTTAAAATCGTTTATTAAAGGAAAATGGGGGGGGGGGTCAAAGTTTGAAATAATTGGATATCCAGTTTTCATCGCGCAAACTTTTAACGTTGATATTCTCTTTTCGAATGCGTGAGTTTTGGTTTTTTGACAGCTTCGAATGGGGAAAAAAAAAAGTTTCAAATCAATTCAGTTTTTATTTCTCCGTTGCTTCGTTTATCCATTCATTGAAAAAATATTTCAAAAATATCATAAAAGTAAAATTTTTGGCTTGTCTCCGTTATTTTATTTTATTTATATATTAAATTGCAGCCTTAGCAAAGGCTGTGTTTTTGTTGTCTAGAGAAATACATTTGGCTGCGTAATCAATTTAAATTTTAGGCAGCTGAGGAAGATAAGATTTTTGTTGCATTTTACTTCCCGATCTTTTCCTTCACAGCTCTGTTATACGCTCCTCACTCTCCCCGAATACAGTAATTAATCATTCTGTCATAAATTTGACGCCAAGGAATTTCTCGCCAAGCTGAATGGTTGCCATAATGTTGTCGACTGCTCTAAGCGGAAAAGTGTCGTTCGACGAGTCTGCTGCTGCTGCCGCCTTGCTATTCGGAGAGCAAACCACCAGGAAAAAAAGAATCCTACGAGGGCGTATCCATACAAATAAGCACGTGGTGTGTGCATTCCGACCCTTTTTTTTTTTTTTTGTACTGCAGTTGAAAAGAATTTTTTTTTTCTTGTCCAAAAAAAAATTAATTTCTTTGTTATGCGTAGATGATATCAACTTCTCGTAATTAAATAGTAATATGTTGCACTTTCCAACGGTAATATTGATATCTACGTTATTAGAATACGATTTTCATTACCTCATTGGTTGGTAATATTCATGTTCGATTAAAAAGGAAAGAAAAAGACGCAAAATCCACGATGAAATAATTATGTAACCGATTAAGGAAGTTGGTATCATTTAAAGTATGGTATTAATTTTTTTTTTATAGGATTATATTCAACATTTTTTTTATAAGGGGTGGAGGAGAAGCTTTTAGAAAATTCTTACGAAGTTCTTTGCGAAATGCAAGTTGATATTTTAGTCCTTTTCCTTATTTGGAACAAATTTTAAGAGAAATATCTTTTTATTTAGAATGATTTGTAAAAAATCTTGGAAAATTCTGTAAAAACAATTGTGAAGTTTTAGTGGCATAGGGCTAATCAAGATATTTCAATTTTTTTTTTTTCCTTTGAGAAATTATTTTGCATCTTTTCTCGTAAGTTACAAAAAAAAATCAAATATAAATTTTAAGTTTTATAATGAAAACTATTTTCATTATCATTAAGTTTTCTCAACAGTTAAACCAAAAAATTATTACCGACACAAAAGTTAAAAGGATATCTTATTCTCGGAAAAATTATAAAGGATGAGATGAATGAAATAGGTTTTTGAATTCTAAAAATTGTTTTTGTTGTGATCTAATATGAAAATATGCACTAACAACGTCCTTATAAGTTGAAATTTTGCACACATGTATAGTTCACAAAATTACTTTTTAGTCTTAAATTTCCAGACTAGAAAGAATTGAAATAAATATAAGTGGTAAACATTTTTAAATCAAACTTTGAACTAAAATGTATAAAAATATTATTAAATGTAAAATAATATATAAAGCTTGAAGCTTTAATATTTCTTTTGATCTTATATATAAATAAGTAGCTGTTGTACTTAATTTATCTAGGTTTATTAGTTTAAACACTTCAAAGATTTTTTTTTTAAATTTTTTTACAGATTAATTATTTCATATTTAAAAATAATTTTTATATCTTTTAATCCATCTTTAAATAAAAGCAATTAATTTTTTTATTACATATATTTATTTAAAATTTATTTGTTGTGATTATATTCTAAAGAAACAAGAAAATCTATGAATAGCAATTTCTTAACGATATTTGTATGTGTGCGTGCGCATAATTAGTAAACAGGTATTAAAAGAACAGGAGGGAAATAGCGAATAATTTTATTCTGCAAAAAATACATGACGCAGTGTTAATACAAACGCAAACGATTCTTTTTTTTTTTTTTTTTTTTTTTTTTGTATTCTTAAGGAAGAATATGTTTGTTATTGTATATAAGCAACATTAATGTAACGTTTGAGTTATTGAACGAATAGATGATATAAACATAAATTTTGCACGACTCTTGTTCTGAAAATGGCTCCTTTGAAATATCCTGTCGTTAACGGGTCACAGTCACGGTTCTGTTGTTTTGGGCGTCAAAATTGTCCAACCGGTTGGTTCGCTACTAACATCTCATTACTACAGACCTCAACTATGTTTTTCATTCATGCTTAAGTTCATTGTTATCAATTAAGAACAGAGATGAAGTCGTTCGTTACGCTGTTGCTTTCTGCCGTGCTATTGCAACTATGTTGATTGTAGTCGAAGTAGTAGTATTGTTCACGCATGTAATCAAAATGCGTAATCTTATCCTTGTAGTAATTCAGTGTATTTTACAAGAAAAGATTTTATTTTTAGGATGGTATCCTCTAAAGATATTTATAACATAACTATGTATTTTTGAAGAAAATAATATTATTTTGTTATGTCATATCGTTTTCTGATATTACTATAATGTGAATTCCTTAAAGCTTGTGTAGTGAAATTTTTTTTTCTTGTGAACATATTTTGAGATTGTGGGTAATGTATTGATGTGATGAATTACTTTCTCATTCAGTTCTAATTAATTACCTGTTTGCTCCATTTCTTTCATTGGAATACACGAAAACTTTAATATTCATTTTTGTACTTCCAATTTTTTTAAAGTTGTTAAATTTCTAACTCCTCTCCTCCGATGAAAAGTAAGAATTTTAAACAATCATGCTGTCACAATCAATTATTTTATTTAAAAAAAAAAAAAAAAAAAAACTTGAATATTCGTGTACGTAATGATTATTAGCATATTGTAAAGATGTTAATGAAAATGGATGAATACTGATTTTTTGAAACTCAATTTGAAAATTGTTATATCTTCAAATTGCATAAAAGGATCACATTTTTAATAGCATTTGAAACATATTACGTTCATTCATGTAGTAATTCATGTGCTTTTAAATAAATTATTTCGATGTTGATGTGATATGTCTAACTATCAAATGAAAGTCCATACAAATTAAAGTATGCCGTCTTAAAAGCTTTCCTATGGTTTTGTAGAAATTTTATGAATGAAATGTTTGCTACAATCATCTGACTGTATTTTAAAAGTACAAAGCACATAAGATACGTTAAATTAAATTTTTGAGTAAGACAGAAACACACTTAATCAATAAGGTTAAGAAATAGACATGCGGTAGGTAATTCTGCTCTGATTGATCCAGAATGGAAAAGGCTGCAACTGATTATGCAGTGTCATTTTTTCCCAAGTAGTGCAGTTGATTTTTTAAAAGAAGAAAAAAAAAAAAAAAAAAATACACAGCTGTTATGGGAACATGCGTAGGGTTAGAGAATTTCAACATTGTCTTATCCAAATAACATACCATCGAACTAAGAGTCTTAGCTCATCTTTAGTTGGGTGACGTTTTTTCCAGAGACTTCAGCCCGCCCCCTCACATTTTTCCACGACAAAGGAATGTTCGATGCCTCATCCCAAAAGGACATTATGTGTACTTATGCTGCAGGTGAAAACTTATCGTCTGGTATCATGCGCGTGCTTTGCTCATGGATAATTATAATAAACGCGTAACTCTGACGCATATCCGACGTAACGATCTCAGCTGACGTAAAAATAGGAGTCGACTCCTTAATAAGAGATGCATCTGCTTTGTGAAAGTGGCGGTAGCAAAAAAAAAAAAAAAAAAAAATCGAGAGAAAGGATTGTGTGGTGACATCACTCGCGTTTTGCATGTGTGTTTGTAGCTAATGGGCAGGATGTCAATGAGGTCTTCAGAGCGTTGTCAGTATCTGGTACGACTGCGATGGGGAATCGTATCCATTGATTTAAACTTTTCAGATTTGGGTGGGTGTGTTCTCAGATTTTTAAATGGAGTGCTGTTCGTTTAAAAGTTTATCTGGAGGGTTTTCAATTGACTTTGTTAGACAATTAAAATCGCAGGAAAAACTCTTTTCGAAATCGTTGGAATTCTATCAGAAATCTGCTAGAATCGTGTTCTAAATTTGTGAAAATTTTATTATGGCATGGTTGAGAGATTTTGAACTGTTTTGGTGTTTATATATTTTTCGAAAGGTCTTAGAGTGCGAAATTTTGCCTGAATGTTATTAATATAGTGAGATATATATATATTTAAAGAATATAAGTGTCATATATATAAAGGTATCAAATGTTAGGCTTGCGTGGCCAAAAAGATTGAAATGAAATTACAAACAATTGTACAATTCACCCTGTTACTTTATTCAACTTCTGTAAAAATTGTATTAGTTTTTTTTTCAGAAATTGTTTTTTCGGTCATTCAAAACACAACTTTAAAGAAGAAAAAATCAAAATAACTATCGTAATTCTTGAATAATTTTAAGTTTCGGTATTCCTACAGGATTCTTTGAAATTTTAATGAATATTTATGAAATCATTTTTTTCGACGTTATCATATCGGAGAAAAGTTTTATTTTCCAACCGCATTAAAATAAGGTTAGTAACATTTCTTAATCACATATTTATTGATTTGAATTCCCCACCTTTTTCTTTATGTTGGTACGATCAGACTTTCTGAATTTCTCAGTTTGCAGTTTATCGATAACATTGTTCTCCCCAACGATGGAATAATAATAATAAAAATTTACGCAAATCTTACGCGAATTATTGATTAGTTTAAAATATCTTGTTCAATGCGTCGTCATAAGATAAGAATTTTTTTTTTTTTTTTCTTAAGAAAAAGAACATCAAAAGAAATGGAATAGATTCAAACATTATCGATGACTTATGAATAAAAAAAAATATATGACGAATATGAGTGACAATATGCAAAGTTCAAGGAAAGGAACTTGAATCAACATCGAACACAATGTTTTGCTCTACGCACTTTTATCATGCGTTGCAGACGACCGTGATTCTTATTACCGTAAGTTATTTTTAAGGGTTCCGCCGACATCTGTTCAAACGCACTCGCTAACACTTAGCGGAACGAGGCGTGGTACTTCTCGGTATTCGTACCCAACCTGGTTGACGCCATTTGTTTATGTAGCACTTGTTGCGAAAGAGCTGATCCATCTTCTCCGGCAAGTTGATATTAACGTTAAGGTACATTTTTATGGTGAACAGAGAAAATAAAAACCCACCGAAATATTTTAAATGACACATAAAACGAAATTAGTATACAACACTTCTTATAAGGGGGTATCATAAAATTTTAATTATTTCTGGAAAATATCAGATACTTATTCTGCATTTCCGTTGATTTTTAAGCTAGTAATGTAAATCACAGCTATTAATGTTGATTTGTTTGGTTTCAGGAAATTGTAGATTGAAGTAACCCGCAGTGTTATGAAGTTTTAATTTTACTAAAAAATAACTGAAATTGAAACTTAATTTTTTTATATTGTTCTTGACACTTCTCTACATTGTCACCATCCAGAGTAACACATTTATTTCAACTTTACCTTTTGAATGCCGTCATTATAGAACTCAGCTGACTTTTTTGAACCTGATACAGGTTTCTTCAATCTACGGCTTCCTGAAATCAAACAAATCCACATAATTGCCTTTAATTTGTAATATTACATACGTAGGGATCGATTAATATTCGGAGTGAATTTTATCTCTGTTATTTTGTAGTAATATTTGAAATGATACATGATAAAAAGAACTGATTCATAAATTTTTAGAGACACTTAATGCTTATACGTTTTATGTTAATTCTTGTAATCGAAAAACAAGTACAAATTAATGATATTCGGTACAAAAAAATGTAGTAAATATAAATACGAATTAAGTGATCCATACAAATATGAACGAATACGTCAGCCTCTACTCTTCTTCAGAAGCTTTGAAAAGCTAGAATTCTTTTTTGTTTTTGTTTTTTCTGGTATCGCATGTGTTTATTCCAGTTACTAACAGAAAATTCATCAACGTTTCTGTACTCTTAACTAATTGAAATGTTGGCTGCGATCGATTTCCACTTTGTTAATCAGGGTAGATTTACTTTTGGATAAGATGAAATTGTATGCAGCAGAGCCAGATAATTCATATATAATATGCATGCTTTTGACACATATATAAAGCTATTCCATGCAAGAAATAATTTAACATATATATTCTTTTAAAAGCCAAATTAAAATATGTTACCAATCACCTGTTATGTTAATCTTGCGAGTGAAAGTTTGCTTTTTATTACAAATTTCATCGAGTTTTCAACAGATGAAAATTTATCGGAAGTTAGACTTAAAAAAAGAACTTATCGATCTTAATTTACATTAAATAGGATTACAATTTTTTTTTTTAAAAAAAATGAAGGATCATAATTTAAATATGTTTTTAAAACAATTTAAAATTTATATTACATTGTCTTAAAATCATCTGAAATACTCCACTCTTTATTTTACCTTCGTTCTTGATATGTTTTAATATGAAAACGACCGTGCAACTTTGCCATTTTCGTGAATAGAATTTTTATTAAAAAAAATATCTTAATTTGAAGGATTGAACTTTTATCCATGGAAGGTTCTCTCTATCAAGTTTAGAAGTATTCTTTAACAGTTATAGATTAAATTTTATTCTGGAAAGTAAATGTGTCATATAATTATTTTGTTTCAGTCCATGTCTTTCGGATTAATATGTATTTAAAACACAGGTTAATTCCTTTTCTGTTTTGTGCTCTTTTAGTCATCGTTTTAACTTCGGTTTTAATTGTTAATCTTCATTATCATCCGGGTGATGTGGCCGCGGTAGCCTAGTGGTTACGGTCACGGATACACAGCCGGCGGGTTTCGTAGGTTCGAGCCTTGATGCCACTAAAGACCCGCCGTGTAGCCGAGGTTGATGTGTGTGGCTCAAAGTCCTCTCGTTGACGTGGTGTGGAAGTTAGGAGAAGGGGGTGCCAGCCCTGGTGTCGTCCGCACCACTTGATCGAGGTCCAAAATTACGAGCTCCATCGAAGTAACCTTCATATTGCTTGTAAATTCGGCCTTCATTAATAATCAATCAATTCAAAAACATTTATGTAAAAAAAAGTTTTTTTTAACCTTATTATGTACCTGTTTGATATATCTTTATCTACATTTTTAGAAGTCTATTCCTAACTAACTTATAGTCTGTAGGAGCTTTGACAATGTTTCTACAGCGTATTTTAAACAAAATGTCCTAATCACGATTTTAAATTTAAAAAAAAAAAAATTATGAAGTAAATATACTTAACATTTTCGTTTTTCAAAGTGAGATATTAATGGGGGGGGGGAAGAGAAAGCCTTTTTAAATTTTTTTTCGTAGTTAAAATCTATATATATTTGCTTGAAACATTAATTTAGTTGGATAATATTTTTAATAAATTGTGTTCAATGACGTTATATAGCCTGCTTTTATTTTATTTTTATAAATTTTATTTAATTTATTTATTTTTGTCTTGAATTAATTTCCCCCATTTGTTTAATACGTGCGACAAAGAAAACTTTTCTTCTAATTATTAATTTATGTGACTGGAGAACATCCTTTAAAGGAAATAATCGTCTGTTAATTCATTGGAATGCGCTATATAACTCTTATTGACTAATCATAATGAAGTTCGAAATAATAGTGATCTCACCATCGTTCAGAGATGACAGATCGAAAATATTTTTAGGAATTAATTTTTTACCGTACGCAAGGATTGCAAAATATTTCAAATAAAAAACACTTGAATGAGCAAAAGCGGAATCGGAATGAATTGTTCCTATTGCAAAGCATTAGATATTTTGGGGATGAAGGGGGAAGAATAAGCGTTATATGTATATTTTAATTTTTTTTATTATTTCTAAAATCTAGCAAATTCACATGAGCATAATTACAATTTTAGTAATGTGAACAGATGTTTAATGATGAATTATATGTAAAAATTATGACTCGCATGAAATTTAATGGTCCATTGAATTTCGAGAATCTACTCATGAATATCTTTTGGAACATCACTTTCGCTATCTGATTCATGCTGTTTATATGGCAGAACAAGACGAGTTTTAACGCAATCTCTCTCTCTTTCTCGTTTCGCAACAATGCTTATGACGTCATTAATTCTTTTCGGGGAACTGGGGATTCTCCCAAGAATTCGTGTTTCGCACTGGCTCAAACAACTTTCAGCGTGTGTCTTTTGCTTTTTTTTTTTAGGTTGTCTTCTTCTCTTGTCGGTTTTATCACGTGACAACGCGGTTTGGAATATAATTTCTACCTTTCCTTTTTTTTTTTTTTTTTTTTTTTTCGTTCCGTCATGCTGTGGTAGGAAGATATATATTTCGTAAAACATCGCTTTCCTCTACATTATGTGCAATAACTTCGTAAATTAATTGGAGAAATTTTATTTGTGTCAGTTTTTGTAATAGGCTCAAATCTTACCCAATTAGAATACTTTTCCGAAACGTTATTATTATGTTGATTATAATAGTTTGGTTAAAAATGAAAATTAAATACAAAACAAGAAGAAAGAAAAACAACAGAGAAGTTTCTATTTATTGGAAATTTTGTATCGAAAACTTTATTCATAGATAGCTTCTTACATGAGACAGACTACTAAAGATGCTAAATTTAAGTAGATCGAGTATTAAATTAAATTTTTTTATAAAGTAAAATTTTCGAAGAGAGATGAGCGAGTAAGCACCCTTTCTTTCACTGTGGACAAATTAGAGAATCGCACTTCTCAAGAAGGTACATAAAATACGAGAAATTGTCGTTATTAAAATAACTAACATTCAGATTGAATTTAAATACGGAAAGATAATTTTAAAAATAATTACAATTTATTGGACACTTTTCTAAAGAAACAAGCAAATGGAAACGATAAACAATGTCCAAAAGATACGAAAGTTAAAGGGAAAACCTAAAATGGTTGAGGATATTTTCTTGGTAACCAAAGAATAAGGCTTCGTAGTACTACCGGATTGATTGGTAATTCGAAACTCAGAACAATTTTTAAAAAGGGATGTTTGTTTGATAAGGAGCTCAAATTGTTTGTTAATGATAGGAAAAATAATTTAAAAATATACGTATAAAGTAAATTATTCATAATTTTACCATTTTTAACTTCTGCATTCGTTATTTTATTAAACAACGAACAAAACAAGAAAAAAAAAATCAATGAATATTTTTATTGATTTTCCATTTACCGAGTCCTTTGATGATTGTTACAAAAATCTTGATCCAATGGGTGTACGCATGTGTTCAAAAGGGAGGATAATGAAAACTTTGTTCGCAAACATTCAGGACAAGACGAACAAAGATAACAAAACTTGGACAGATTAGTTACGAAACTCAGCATTGTACATATTAATAACACAATAGGAACAAAAAAAAAAATTATTGCGCAGATCAGCAACACAAATGCAAAACAGCACTTGTATAATCACAGTCACACAGCGCTTTCAATAACGTTCAGCTTACTAGCTTATTTGGACGCTTTACGACCAAATCTCCAAAATAACACTCTGCATGAATTCCGACAGCTTCCAGCAGATTCATGCCATTTCTCGCTCGGCCGATTCCAATATCTTCATTTTACCAATTTCCTATCGATTCGCTCTAGCGTCGCACCTCTCCACATTTTTCGCTGTTCTGAACAAATACGTCACAAGAAAAACTCAAAACTTTCGCCCTGATCGAGATATCGACAATATTCCAGCATTTTCGAGAACTATCACTTTGGCGCCAAACTTCTCGCCTAGTCACCATATCTATCACCAAGGTTGGGGAAAGAGAATGATTCCTTGTTGTTCTTCGAAATCTCTATGTATGTTTTTCCTCCTTTATAAGAGTAACTTTGTAGGGAAGCATCATCACAGGATCGTGACAATATCTCAAAGCTGTCAGATTTCTTAAAAGAAATTTTAGCTTCCTATTAAAACTATATTTTCATAAATTTGACTAAAATATTTTTACCACTTTATCGATCTAACTATGTTAAAAGAATTTTTTAATGAGTCTGATATCATTAAATGTATTAAAGTGGAACGCGGAATGAACTGGGATTCTCATATTGGATGAAAAATGAATGAAAAAAATTCAGTAAAGAAAATTTTTGTTGCAAAACCCTTTAATACTTTAAAAAAAAAAAAAACTAATTTGAATTATCAGTCTGTTTAAAATATGAATTTATTTGAATTATTAAGTGAGCAGATCTTATTTTACTACATACAGCATATCAGTGACAATGAGCACTTTACTCTGGAGGATTGTAAATTTCTTAGGCTATGTTAGCGAAATTACTGTATTTTCTTGATATGCTAAAAATTACTTAAGAAGGGGATACGAATCACTCATACAATGGTGTCGTAGTTTCAAATACAGTAGCTATTGTTACAAGAATCACTGGGATATGAAGTTTATGAGAGATGATATTTTTGTAATTGCATGTTATTTCAGTCCATATAAATCTGTATCTACCTCAATGGCTGGTAGAAATTTTACGTAGAAACTTTGGATATAGTTTCTAAAGAATATTTTTTTAACTGAGGGCATTCTTCTGGAAAGGTATACACTTAAAAAATATCAGTTTACCCGTAGGAGTAACTAAATATTGCCGTTTAAGAATCATTGATTTAAAGCATTCCGGAATTAGTTTCGAAAATTCATTCTCATTCCCCGAACAACTCGCTGATGGTATGATTTTCGCAATGTTATTGCCTTTGGGGAAAACATTCGATTTATCTATTGCATCCTCTTCTTCGATGTATGAATACAAACGTAGATGAAATTCATGTTTGAGCCTATCATGGTTTAGATTGTGGCGAAGCGAAAATGTGTTGTTATATATTGAAACAAGAGACAGAATACGTATTTTGATGCAACGGAATTTGATAAAGAGAAAAAAATTTCCTCTAGAGTGGCAGATACACATAATTTCTGTTGAGATTGCAAGACCTCACGTGGTACGAATATGGTTGGAAAATTTGGAGAATATAGATGTTTGGACAGATATCGGTGGCCGCGGTAGCCAAGTGGTCAAGGTTCCGGATTCGTGACCGGCGGTTTTCGTTCAGTCGCAGGTTCAATCCTTGGCCGCCAAAGACCCGCCGTGTAGCCGGGGTTGATGCACGTTAAATCTGTCGGGGCCCAAAGTCCTCTCGTTGGTGTGATGTGGGTGTTAGGAGAGAGGGGGGGTGCCTGCTCAGGTGTCGTCCTCGTCACTTGACCGTGGTTCAAAATTACGATGTCCGTCGCCAATAGCCCTCGTGTTGCTTCTAGTGCGACGTTAATAAAAACTAAACTAAACTTGGGACATATATCGTCCTCGTCGTTCGACCTAGACTCAAAATTATGCAGTTCATCGCCAATAGCCCTCGTTTTTTTTTTGTGTGACTTAAAAAAAATCGACGTGTGAATTCAATTATGTCCCCATTCTTTTTTTTTTTTTTTTTTTTTTTTTGAAGATTTAGGAAGAGATATGGTACATTGTTTTTGCCTAGTAAAATTGAACACAGTGACTAATAATTAAAGTATTATAATCAAATATTAATAACAAATGTATATTTTCAATCATGAATTTAATTTAATTTTGGCGAAAAGTTAATTTTAAAAAAAAATCTACTCGCACGCATACTGAGACGGAGAGAGAAAGAAAAATTTCTTCTCACAAATCGCATTGCTTTTCTGATTTATGTACAAATAAATATCTGCATAGTGTTTCCCCCACCTTGCTTCAAAGCGTGAGCTTGTTATTGTAGCATTTGTATTCACACACTCAGTTTTATTTATTGAATTGTCGTTACGTCAGTTTCAGCCTTACAATTACTTTCTTTTTATTTTTATTAGCCACCTAAGAATCTATTGTTTTTAGTCAAAGACAAAATGGTCACCAGAGCACTTTTCAAAATGAATCGTTTTCTGTATATCTTACCTAATGAATGAATGAAACGATCGATCAAATAAAAAGTTAACGCTTTTGATGGCTACATTTGTTCTTTGCAAAACTTTACTTGGAATAGTTTTTTACGATTATTTTTTTGCATTCGTTAAAGAAAACTATGAACTAATTTATGTTGTTAGAGACAAGGAAATGACATTTCATACGTGATATTGTGGATCTTTACTCGCATAAAAATTGTTCTTCATCGCTTTATGAGGTAAAACAATTCTTTAAAAAGATTGTAGCGGAATTATTAACTGTTGAAGTATTTTGTGTGAAAGATATCGAATTTTTAAGTTCGTGTAAAATGTTTTATTAATAGGTGGTAAAAAGAACGTGTCTGCTTTTACCACAACTGTATTTGATTAATAGTGTTACATTAAGGTAGTAGAACTTCCATAGTCCAAATACTCGTATGTATTTTAATGGAAGATTTACTAAGGTAGTGAATTTTTTGTTCATTATTCACATTTTTAAATCTTTCAATTATATAGATTTATAACATATTTTGTTTCAGTTTTACTTTAGATTGTATCTAACATTGCAAAGTTTACGATAAGATGGAAGATTTTTTTTCCACCAACGTGACGAGGATGACTTTAGATAACCGTAAGCATGTCTTGTGTTTACAATAAATAAAAAAAATATAAAAAATCCCATTTAATTTGATATCTGGTTCGTATTAAGAAATCCTGTTAAATCTCTACTGCAGTCAGAAATACTTGTTGTGAGAAAATATCCAAAATGTGTTGATTGTAAAGACAGTTTTCCCTCTTCCTTTTGTAATAATAATAATAATAATAAAAAAAAACACCGGACAATAGTTGATTTTCCTCTTTTCTTTTCAAATGGAGTGATTCATTCATATAATTTTCTGTGTGTTTATTACGGTTTTATGTATTTTCTATAGTTGCGTGATGGCGAGGTATTTGTATGAACCAATGTATAGTGGGTTTTGTTCCTAATGTTAATTTTTTTCAAATATTTGAGGTACAAACTTAAAGATTGAAGAACAAAGATATTGAAGAACCATGTTAACAAGTAGAATAATCGAGGAGGGATGTATTTTCAAGAACAAAAATTATCCCCGTTTGATAAGTTATTTGTAAGCCAATAGTCCTCGTGGTGCTTGTCAGTGTGACGTTAATCCGTTATATTAGTATGTGAAGTTATACTGTTTTGTGGATTAGTATTTTCGTTGTAATAAATTCGTGTTAAGATTTTCAAATGTTTGTCATTTTATGTTTTTATCATATTAATCAAATTCTGAATTACAATTTTGCCACATTCCTGAGGAATTTGGTTTTTAAATAAGATCGGGGGGGGGGGCTATAATTGTTAGTGATATATATATTTTCTACGACACATTTGTTCATCTCATTAGATACTTAATTTTTCCAGTGCAAAATTCTCTCATGGGTTTTGAAGAAAGAAAAAATATACTTAAAACACTTTATTATTTGCGTTAAATAGACTTTCAGGTGCACCAGTCGTAGTTTCTAGACGATCTGGGAGAGGGAATTTGGCCCTCATCCAATCACATCATATTTTTGGCTAATACATAAGGAGACTTCATGAATATTTGCTGACAATAACTGCTACAACTTGCGTTCTTTGGGTGAATTTTTCCTCTTTTTTTGTTTCTGGCACTGATGTTTACTACATTCTGATAATTCATCTATTGGTTTAATCATTGAATTGAATATATTAAGAATTACTGACAGCTAAATATTTTTACTATATATTTTTCTACTTTTTAAAAAAAAATGTAAAATCCCTTTTTGTGGCATTTGTTTACGATTTAATATTATGCCTTGTGTCATTTGAGCTTGTATGTTTGTTTGGAAATGCGGATTAAAAATTATATTTTTTTTTCTATCTATTTTCGTGCTCTTTAAATATTGTTATATTATTTCTCTGTGAGTGCAATATGAATAACAAACCAGAATCTTCATTTTTATTCAAAGTTGTAGCGGAACTGTTTATTCGTAAAAAACATGTCAACAAGTAAATTTATTAAAAATCTTTCCTAATACTCTTTAAAAAGTTTAAATTACTTTCAAACTAATAAACTTTATGCATGTCATTCAAACCGAAAACATTAAGTTAATATGGAGACATGTTCTGGCAATGAAGTCAGTTATTTAGACGCGAGAGATTAAGATTTCTGTGTAAGAAGTTACTTGATATATCATTATTTCGGTGAAAGAGTTTAAAAACGGGTAACACAAGTTTCTCAGAATTGTATCAGGGATACAAAAAAAGTAAAATAAAATTATATGTAAAGTATTAAGTTATAAATAGTAAACGTTGTTCGTAGAATGTAATTTTGTTAAATGATTGGATCGAATTCATATCCTGAATCTGGTTGGATCCCGTTTCTTTTGAAAATCTGTACATTGTTAGTGTGTGTGTCTTATAAATTGAAGTTGAATTGATGTAATAATATGCGTATAAGCTTATCGCGCCGATGACTAAATTCGGCTGATTTTAAAAAAAAGAAAGAGAGAGAATGGAACATGAGCTTCGTATTCATTCCATCAGGGTTTTTATCACGGCTTAGAATATGGGACTCGTGTGCGATTCTGAAACAAATGATAAATAATTCTTATCTTTTTATATGTTGTCAACTGCACGTTTGAAAGGTGTGGCTTAAATACCTTTTTCTCCCTTTAAATATTTTTAGATTTAATTTTCACCTTTGATCACCTTTGCGGGAGGCTCTTGCTCGTGTCGCATCATCCGAACGACAATGTCTGATTCATGTGTTCATTGCTATATTCTGATATCCCCTCCTTCCAGTAATCAATTTTAATTTCTAAAAGGTTGTGACTTTAAAGAATTGAGGTGATAGAATCAATCAATCGAGACGTTTAAGTACTGTTTAAACGAAGATTGTTTGCTTCGAAGTTGCTTTTTGTTATACTTCGGAATACTTCAGTATAACTCAAAAAGTAGTGTTATATATATTAAATGTTTTATTTTAAAGCAATTTTAATTTATTTTAAGTTCCAAAAATTTCTTAAGGCCTTCAACCATTTTCCGATTCGCCTTTATCAAAATTAAGTTTAAAGTATTATTCCTTCTTAACATAAACAAATTTAATATTTCTATAGTTTTTTGTTTTAATTATAATGCTCCGTAATGTGCAATAATTTACCAAAAAGAATTAAGCCTGAAGCATTGCTTCGATAATTTATAGATAATTGAGAATGAGTTTTTTGATAAGACATCTTAGTGTTATTCGCTTTGTTTATTGTTGTGCATGTGATTTGTGTCATGGTTTTCGGAATAATTCCGTGTCTCTTTGTTTCCTTCCGTGACGGACCCCGAGAGTTATTTTTTCTAATTTTTATGTTTTACATATAAAATATCTCATAGTAACTTTGAATTCTGTAATATATTAAAAATTAAATTTATTTCCTAAGATTTTAGGTGAAGTTTTGCTTAACCAGAGTTAATATTTTCATGCTAAATATTTTTTTGACTCTTATTTCTCTCAGATCTATACTCTTTGCGTGTTTAATATCACGGAATTTGTTACTCTTAAAATAGTTCATTGAATATTGAATGCATTAAAATACGTATTCTTTTTTTTCGTACTTCTCGTTGCTTTTTGTTATTCTACATAACATCTTTTCTTTGATCCTTTCTCATTGTCAACTACAGCTGTAGGCGGAATTGCGAAGGCGGTACGAATCCATATGTTAAAATTCTCCTATTTTGGGAGAGGCTTATGTTACTCTCTCTTTAAAGCTTCTTACTACAACTGCAGTTGATTGTAATCAAATGTTTTTAATTTCTCTTAGATCAATCTACCAAAAGGTCAAATAGTGATCATAATTTGTTCTTTTCTTCCTCCTCTTATTTTTGATTTTTGATCTTCGAGGCAATTGAGTTGCGACTCTAGATTTGTTCTTTGTAAGTCATTTAAAAAGTCTTTAACTATTGAATTTTAAGCTGTGTGTATTTTAATGATCAAATTATCCAATAAAATCAATGGAGTATTCAAATTATCAATTTCATAGTTTTAAAATAAATTTGTTGAAAAAATATTAAATGAAATAAAATAAGATTTTGAATAAGTTCATATCGTAATTTGATGTTTCCTCCAATTTAAGCGTTTGAAACACAAACGGTATTATTGTTAAATAAATAACAATATATATTTTTAAAAAGTTGTGTATATATATTATGCTTTTGTAATGTGATTGATATCTTCATTGCTGAAATAACTCTTTGTCGAAAGCTTTCACAATTTATCTTTTAACTCGAAATTTGAAAAAGATATGTTATATTTATTTTTGAATGCACTCTTAGTATTCTTGTAGCACAATTAAAATTTTGTAGGAAAATATTTAAAAATCCTCAAAAATAATTAAAAAAAGGTATTAAATTTCGATTTTTATTAAAAGTTTTTGATCATTCAGAGTAAAATCTGAAATGAAGCCACATAATTTTCTTGTAATCAAACGAAGCCAAAAATAATAATGCAGTATTTTTTTTTTTTTAAAAAAATGTTGCTGTACTTTTGTTTATTCAAGTTACATTGTTATGTTTTTTGTTCCCAGTCGTTGTTCTTAAAATTTAAAAGTTAATAATTCACTGAGAAAATATGTGAATTTTCTTTTGAAGACTGAAGGCAGCATTGTGCGTTAGCTGATGGAAGAGATCGATAAGTATATTAAAATCAATCACTGTTAGGATAATTGATGAAAACATTTATTACAAAAGTTTTTATTTTTAATATTAAATTGTTGGAATAGAATGAGAGATACTGGATCGTATATTCTCAAGAAGTTGCAAATCCATCAGCTGATTTCACTTCTGATTTAGACCTTCACCACTTAATTTTAACTCTGATATATTGATAGCCGTTTGTGCGACTACAGAAAGTCGTTGAGGGATTTTGAACAAATGTACAAAGCAGCTTCTGAAATGTTCAGCTAATTCAAGAATTAGTTTGGTGTTATGTCGTATACAATGTTACGATTTTAGTATCTTAGTTTTATTTTATTTAAGCATTTTATTTATTTTTTTTCTTTTTAATATTTTGTATGATTTGAATCTTTTCTATTCTTAAAAGTCATTCTATCCTAATTTTTGTCTGTTTTGTATCCCCTTGTTTGTCATTTTATCGTTAACTTATTCTAATCAAGTTATGTTATTATCTTTTAAGCATTTTTTGCATAGCTGCCTCTTTAGCTTTCTGTTTAATTTTACCTCTTTTTTTTTTATCATTTCTTTGTGTAATATTTCAAGCAATTCCAAAATTATGCATAAAAATCGATTGTTCTTTTTGGATATTTTTTAAAAAAATAGTTTTATTATAATTCCTATGTTGGCAGCTGTGCTTTTTTGGAATTATTCAAAATTGCTATAAGATTACCTATCACAGTCTAGTAACATTTCTTTAATTACCCTTTCAGCTACTGGTGGCTACATAAAGAAGAGAACTGACCCTGGTATCTTACTAATTCAAAATGAATCATTCAAACATTTTTCTACCAGTAATGATTTGGTTTTCAAACTCAAAAAGACTGTGTCTTCCAACATTCCTCCTCCTACTAATAATAATGAGAAAACTGAACGAGAACACTTAGAAGCTTCAAAATCCCTCAACGATACTAACATGGTGTCACAGCATGAAGTTAATAATAATATAATCAAACATGTGCAAGATATAATCAATACAAATGAATCCGAGAAATGTGATGAGAGTTGCAAAGTCCGTGGAAAAGACAATACTAGAAAAAACCTAACAGTAGACGCTTCGGGTGTTTCAAATGTGTCAGTTAATAATTCTTTCTCTTCTTTTCTAACATCCAATGGAGTGCAGAAACAAACATTGCTTATGATTCACAATGCTGTAGAGACACCTTTATTACAAATTTCAAATTATTCTGCATCTGAAAATGTCGCTGATTTCGAGATAGCTTCTGAAAAGATATCTTCCCAAACTGTTGAAGGTGTTGATAATATAGATGAATGTGAACTGCGGGAAACTGAAATTGAGAAGCAGAATGTTGAAATGTCGGGGGTCTCTCCGTCAGTGAATTCAAAAGAAAAAATTGGGAACACAACGGATTCCCAGCAGATGAATTATCGAATCTCTGCTTCCGAAAATAGGATAAATTATTTAAAAGAAGCTGCCAGTCCTGTGTTGGAACAGAATTGTCAGTTACCAAGTTCTGTTTATGGAACACCAGCTTCTAATATTGAAAAGGTGCTTACAGGTTTCCAAGTTTCTGAAAAGGATAGTAAAAGTAATACTGTTGCACATGGAAAAATTAGTTTTCTTCAAGAAATATTAGAAAAAGAATATTCTAAAAAGCAAATTAATAGTACCTCTGTTTCTGGTTTTAATGAAGATGCAAATAATTGTACAAAATCGAATTATTCTGAGGTTAATGGAGTAATCACTTGTGTAAATCAACCCAATGTAAGTTTCTATGAGAGTAAAGATTCAAGTAAAAATGATTCTGTCTCTTTAACAAAATTAAAATTGCATATCCCTGACAATCTTTGCAATGATGATTCCAATTCTTCAGCTCTTTCAGTAGAGTCGCAAAAAACGTTAAAGTTTCCAAAAATAACTAGTCCTAAAATTTTGGAGCAGCATATAAGCAAAATAATATCTGAAAATGCTGCCATTGTTGAAACTTTAGATCCGGTATGGTCTCGCCGATTTTTTAAGCAGACTGCTCAAAATAGTATCCCAAGTCATGAAGGAGACTCAAAAAAGATATCTGTAAAAACAAACCGTTCCAATGAAGATAAAAATTTACTTTCTGTATCTGAAAACTCTAATAAATCCAAATTGCATACTGCTCTATTAGGAGGTTGTGAAGGAGAAGGATTATATAATACTAAAATAACATCTACTTCATCAGTCAGTGTTATTTCATCTAAGGATAGAAACTTTTCTCAATTTGGAAACCTTTCTACAACTGTCCCATCTGTAAGTATGTATTCAAAGATAGCAAGCTCAGTTTCAGAGGATGATTTGAAAGGAAGTGCCATTAAAAGTCTTCTTAGTTTGAAGCAAACTCGGTATTCCAAGCACAAAAAGTCTTCCTGCACAGACAAAGAAATGGGCGGCCTACATCCCCAAAATCCGGAAGGAAGTATTATAAAAGATTTGCTTCTTAAAAGTAAGTCACAAGAAGATTTAAAAGTAGACAGTGATATGGAGGATCGAAGTTTGCTTAGTAATTCTTTTAGTTCAGATGCAGTGCATGATATGAATGATCAGTCTGAAACACCTGTTTTAATTTTTAAGTGCCCACAGTGCTCTACAGAGTTTTCTGATAAATACAATTTCGATGTACATCTCTCTTTTTGTGATGCAACCAACCATTTGCTACATCTCAGGAACTCATCTGCAAAATTCAAACTAAAAGAAGCAAACGCACAATCTAAACCTTTAGGAGCTCTGTATTTTCAGAACAAAGTAGCGGAGTCATCACGAGAAAAAACTCTAAACATTGATTTGACTGAAAGCATGGATAATGAAGTCGGCCCAATTTTAAAGAAACAGTTATTGATGCCTAGGAGTCCGCCTACTAAACGTAGAAAAGTATCGGATTCATTGCTTCTAGGATCCAGTGTAGTAAACCACACTCCTAATCTTAATGACAATACGAAAGTTTTGAGTAATTTAGACATTTTGCCTCACCGTGGTCGATCTCAAAGTGTACATCTTTTTGGCGGAGAAGTTCAGGTGATGGATGGAACCAAAACAAAAAAAATTAAAATAAAAACTACCCTACCTGGTGCCTTTTCTATAACAAATAAATTTTCTAATATAAAAAAGTCCAAGATGTCGGATGATTTAGAAATAGAGAAAGATTCAAGTAGTTCGCCTGGTGTCATAGTCACTATTGCTCAACACATTCATAAATCAGGTGGTACAGTTCATTTACCTACCAGAAGATCAGCATCAAATATTTCTCCTGTTGTAAGAGAACTAATTGCTTCTATTTCAGATAGCATTCCAAAGTATCAAAAGTTAGAAACATTGCCTGTTTCGGATTATACGAGAACTGGTCATCCATCTGAGCTTTTTAAGTCATTTGATGATCGTAAAGAGTCTTCAGTTCAGAGTCTATCATATCCTTGTGATTTCTTTCCTGGACCAGACTCTAAAACTTTCCCCACAGCTATGCATGTTTCTCGTTCATCGAAAAATGATTTAATGCCAGTGATCGATGAATTATCACCAGGATCTATAAAGGTAGCTCTCTCTCCTGGAAATAAACCTTTCTATTCACCTATATTTCCTGCCAGTGAAAAAAGTTTTGATTTACTTTTAGCAGCAAGACCACCAGATAAAGTCAGTGCTAATCAACCAATAGTCCCTACAGTTTTATTCACCCCAAGCAGTCCTACTATGCCATCAACAGAGAGCGAAAACACTTTTACCTCTGTAACCTCAAGCATATCAGAACCAACTAAAAAGTTTCTTGCTCCAGCAAGACCCACAACTTTGCCTTTGAAGAAAAAACCATTTACAATGGTAAGCTCAACCTTAGTTAGTCCAGATACTCCAAGACCAAAAAAAAGCTGTGGCCAGTTATTTCTTAATGGTCATGCATATACGTATCTAGGACTGAAGTGCTCCACAAGGTCTACATACTGTTGTATTTACCGTCCACAGCCAATGTTTGTTTTGCAGGAAACCAATCCAAAGTTGTCAATGTATTCTAACTGGCAGGTTATGCCAGCTAAGGAAGAACTTTCCGGTCTTACACCTGGCCAAATGATTTCATTTTATTGCTCTAAGCAGCGAAAAGAATCAAAATTAATTACTGTCAATGGGAAACTAGGAGAACCCTTAATTTTCACTCACTCAAGTTATTGGACCTACCGATCCCAAGACCTTGTAGAATCGAAGGAGTCTTGCAAATTGAATATTAACTCAAATCAAATCAAGGATTTGCAACTTCCTTCAGAAAATCCTCAGGTAACTTCCAAGATTTCGCATTTTAAAATTTTTTATTGAAAGAAGATATCCCTTTTTCTGTCAGTATTTTCTATGTAAAGGTATGGGATAAGATTAAATGAAATGAAAACGTAATGTTTTAGATTAAAATTCATCTTGCATGCTGTTTTTAATTACTTTACGGACTGTAAAAGTGAAAAGCAGCATAAATATATTACATTGCAAATGGAGGTTAGAGAAATAAGTATAGATCATTTAGGATATATATATTTGTTTGTTTGTACACAGTTACTGTTATTTAAAAAAAGAAAACGATTTTTGGAATCTGGGAGAGGTTTTTGTGGTAAATATTTATTTTTTAAATTGTAATGTTAGGTTAAAAAGTATTTTTATCACTATTTCTTTATTTAATTTATATTGAATTTAGTTCATTTTACTTTAAGTTAGAATCCGGAAGTTGTGATATCAATTTATTAAACTATAACTATAAATTAAAAATTACTTTTTTTTTATTATTATTATTTTGTTTTAAATGAATAGTCAAGTATTTGAATACAAATATGTAATGAGCTGTAATTATACGAGTATTACAGTTTTTTTTAGTTCAATACCTTGGTTCAGAAAGTTTTATTCTAATTGTTTCATACTTTTTTTTTTATAAAAAGAAAATTTTATTGCATCTTAAAAAAAAATATTTTGTTATGGAAATCTAGGAATCAAAACCAGGAGAGAATCCTTTTAGTGATTCTAGCATTTCGTCTCATGGAACTAAGACAGATAGACCACCAGTACTTTCTGCTGATGAATCTAGCACTCATGTAGACACAGAAAATACTTTGTCTGATGATGTAAGTGACCTTCAAATATGTGTAGCTTTGTAAGTTGCTATAAAATAAGCTCATTATAGATTAAATAAAAAAAGATACGAGATTCCGTAAGAACATATTGACTCATGAAAGGCAAGTTTTTGTGTTAACAGAAAAAGGAAACTTGTATATGTTTGACTTTATAAAACTTAAAAAAAAAAAAAAAAAAAAAGTTTATCATTTTGTATTTAACAGTTTCTAAACAAGAAAATGTTAGACAAATTCATTAAATTTTAAGAACAACGAAACTGTAACACTTCTATTAAAAATGAACAATCATTTAACTTTATTATTTTCCGTTAGATCGTTAATGTCGCACTGAAAAGCAACACAAGGGCTACTGGCGACTGACCTCGTAATTTTGAGCCTCGGTCAAGTGACGAGGACGATACCTGAGCTGGCATTTCACTCGCCAACGGGAAGACTTAATGACCTCGACTATATTTAGTATACATCAGCCACGCTGCATGGGTCTTGAATGGCATCAGGACTCAATCCCACGACTCATGAAACAGCGTCGGTCTCGAGCTGTCGACCATGATCACTACCGCAGTCACTATTCACTCATGTTCAGACTGTTGGCCTCACATATTCAGACTAATATAATATGAAATACAGTTTTGCTATGGGGAAAAAAAAAAAAAAATGCTTTCTTTTGACGTTAATTATTTCGATCACTTTTTTTGTGTGTGTGTGTGTGTGTATAACATTTAGAGTATTATAAAATTAGAAAGATATTTATGAAGGATCAGTCATTTGTATACAATCGCATGAAGATGCATTTGTAAATTTACATTTATTTAGCATTACAATTTTTTTTTTTGAAGAGCACAATAAAAAATAATTTACATTTTGTCTAGATGTAATAAACTTTAAAAAAAAAAACCGCTTTAATCTTTGCTTGTTACAAACTATACTTAAAAAATCAGTTTTTAATTTGAAAAAATACCCTCTCTAATAAGAACAGAAACATAAAATACTTGCATTTTATATTAATCGTATTGCAGTATTATGGAAGGGTTTTTTTATTTAAGTTTTTCAAAAAAGTTTTGGAATTAAACTTTATTACACTAATTATTTTAATTAAATTAATAAGATGAATTCAAGTTTCTCTTTTTTTAAATACTAGAGCATATGAGTAAATGCCTGCTGTCAAGTATCTCAAGATAATGGTAAAGAATTCTCACATAAGAATCATTTCTTGACTGGGCATCTGGAAACTCAAATGAGAGATCAAGTTAATTCATTTCCATAATTTCCTTACCCTGTAAATGTAAATAGTTATGAACTTTATTTTCAGTATTACTAATTGAGGCATTTAAACTAATAAATTGTTTTGTTTTCCAGGCATTTTTTTGTTTTAACCAAGTCTAATTATGTCAGTTTCTGTTATAAAATCTCCTGTCACTCATTGCTGAATTATTTTCTGATCTTTTTCATTCGATTTGTTCTTGAATATTACTATTATTCCTAGGAATAGTTTTGTAATATTAATCTATTTAATGATAAATTCAGTGATACATTGTATCGTTAAAAATAGGTCTTCATATTTTTTTTCTTTGGTGTGCATTTTCATTACTTTTATGAAATTTATGTTTTTGGTATTTATAATTTTTTCTTTCGTTTCTCAAGCCAAACAATTCAAATGATGAGGATGACGAAGATGATTGCCAAGACGATGGCACTGGATCATTAACAGATTCCAGTCAACCTCAACCACCTAAAAGGGTTAAAATTTTTGAAGGTGGTTTTAAATCTAATGAAGATTACACTTATGTTCGAGGACGGGGAAGAGGAAAATATGTGTGTGAAGAATGTGGCATACGCTGCAAAAAGCCCAGTATGCTAAAAAAGCACATACGAACTCATACAGATCTCCGACCGTACAAATGTCGTCATTGCTCGTTTGCTTTCAAAACCAAGGGGAATCTTACGAAGCATATGAAATCAAAAGCTCATCATAAAAAATGTACAGAGCTTGGCATTATTCCTGTTCCAACTACTACTGATGATTCTCAAATTGATGAAGAAGCTTTAGCTAAACAGGTGAGTTGTTTCACTGATTCACTTCATTAAATATCATTTGAAAGTTTATACATCAATAAGTGTTTCAAATTATAAAAATATCCTAATAATTTTAAGTTTCCACTTTCTATTATAAAAAATTATTATTCAAAATTATGAGCTTGAATTGCTTAATTCTAACTTTTTTTAGTTCAGCCCATTACAGAAATACAGACTATGAGTTGAGCTTTGTACAGTGTTTTGAAACTCATGGGCAAAAATTTAAGAGGTGATAGAAAGCATCTAAACAAGTAATTTTCATCATACAATCATAGGAGTAGAGCAAATGGTGAACCACTAGACGGCATTGTAATGGAAAGCATACAGCGTGAGTTTTCTTACACATCTTAATTTCTACCATAGATTTCAGGAGTCATGGTGACGTATAGTAATCGAGAAAAGGCCATGTCTCCTGAAATCCAAGATGGAAATGATATGCAAGAAAACTCATGCTTTATGCTTTCCATTACAGCGCCGTCTAGAAGTTCAATGCTTACTCTCTACTATTGCATTGTATGGTGAAAATTGCTTGTTTAGATGTTTCCTATCACCTCTTAAATTTTTGCCCATGAGTTTCAAAACACCTTGTATTTACCCCTACAAACTCAAACTATTTGAAAGAGGAATTATTTGCATGCTATTCATTTATAATAGCGACAAATTTTGTATATTCTTGAATTATAAGAGCATGCTTGTATTTATTCAAAACTTTAATTCAACTGAATAATTATTTTTTGACATATTTAATGTACATTAATGGTTTTTATTCCTACTTTAATTAAGAAATGAATGTCTCTTGTGTGTGTTGGGCATGTTAGACAAGCACATTAAGTGTTTTAGTGTCGAGTTTTTGACTAGTGGATAATGATTATTTAGAAGAATATTTTTTCCTTACTTATCTTTATAAATAAACAACAGACCTTTTTATTTGTTAAAAAGATGTGTAAATATACTCAAACCTGTTTTTACAAGATTTGTAATAGCCTTTGAAAACTTTCATGCAATGAAATGTCATTATATAGTCCAAAAGAAAATTTGTTCTCGAAAAGTTTTACGGATAGATTACATCATGTAGATAATAGTCATCAAGCTAAGCATTTATTTCAAGAGGGCAGAGAGATTAAATCTTTACCAATTCCTATAATTCTTTTTATTTATGGGCTTTGAGGGTATTGCTTACTTTTTGAAAGTAAGATGGTAAAGTCTAACATAAAATATTGGAAGATTTTATGAGAGGCAAAATGAATTTTAGTTGTTTATGAAATTAAAGAATGATTGAAAAGTTATGAAACTTGTACCAGAACTAAATGCTGGCTAGTGGAGTTTTAGTGCGGTTAACTATTTATTTCAATTAACACCTTTTCTAAGTAAAAATTAATGCAATCAATATAATGTTTCAAACTATACCAGCATTTAAAATGGAATTGAAACTATTGCAGTTTCAAATTTTTGTGAAAAATAGGTATCATTCCCTTTGATTTCATTCAGAAATTTGAGATTTTTGGAGAAATCTGAATCTCTGTTTGTATATATTTATTACTTTTATTTTCAGTTGATAGAAATACAGGGTTATTTAGATTGAATAATCCGATTTCAAATTGCATATTTTCAAAAATAAAGGGCACAGAATGATAAGTTATACATTCACAGGACTGCCTCACAATTGGATCAGTTACAGTGCACCAAATGACTTGATATTACAACTGGTCATCTGATATGGCCCCATGTGATTTCTTCTTTTAGCAGTTTGTAAGAGATACAAAGTATGCATTACTATTGCTTACAGTCAATTACCATTGACCCTTTACATTATGCTTGGCAGGAATTTACATATCGAATTGACAGGAAAAAGGGAACTGTATACACTTGTAAAAAAAACTACCACATTTTCCCTTTGCAATCATGTATACTCATTCAGTGTCATTTATTTATGAAAATATAGCAAGTCTGACATAAGATGATTCATTTTGAATAACCTTGTATATTAAGTGCCAAATTTCCATTATAATTCTTAAAGCAATATGATAGTCAACATAGAAAAAAAGTAGATACTGTCTCTTTACTGTGTTGATTTCCTTTAAAATGTATCTTTCCATTAAAATACCCCTTATATTCATGAAAAGTTTACAAATATGTCTTATTTATGTCATTTCTGATTAGAAGTACCACTAGAAAACTGCTATTTTCGAGGACAAAGTACCCAAATAATAAAATTAAAACCAAAGCATCACAGTATTTTGATACTTGCAGATATTTGCAACTACTATTAAAAAGCATTAATGTTTCATAAATAATATCAAACATATCATTAATTTTATGTTATTGATCTGCCTTTTATTTTTGCAGTAAAAAATTCAGGAATACAATGAAGTTTAAATTACTTGAATATGTAGGTTTTATATTCTACTTTTTTGCTGATCAGATATCATTAGTGTATATTTTTATCATCAGCTATTGTTAATGTCTTCTGCAGTTAATATATTTTATACTTGGTCTGAAACAACTTATCTTCTTCCAGTTAAAACAGCTAAAAGAATCTTCTTCTAGTTAAACAGCTAAAAGATTGGACACTTTTAATATAATTGATTGTAAAATGTATTCAGTTTTTCAATAAGCTCTAAAAAATATATCTTTGATAGAAAGGAAAAAAATAAAAAACGAATTGAAAAGGCAGACATTTCAGTCAAATTAACTACAAAAAATGACATTATGAATATCTTCATAAATAAGACCAAGAAATTATTTTTGAAACAAAATTCTGAAAAAGTTGATTTTATCATCAGTTAATATTCTTATTAGGCATGGAGCTTTGAAATATATTTCATAAAAGATTATTTTGGAGATATTAATTATTGCTACAAAGAAATGGCATAGATGAAAATTAATAATGCTGTTTTAATTTTTAAAAAAATCTTTAATTAGTTTATCCTTTTCATTAGTTTTTAGAAATTTAATTTCTTAAAAAAATTTATATTTTGATTTTTTTGAAAACTGAATATTCTACACACACACTCAAAACAATAATTGTTAATCATAAATATTTGTGATATTTTTTTATATCATTTTAAATTAATTCAAAGAGAAAATTTGTTGTAGTAAATATTTTGAAAAGTTGTGTGGTCGTTGAAATATTTCAATTTAGAAATTAAAGTAACCATTATTATTTGAATGAACAGATTGAAAAGAAGAAAATACAATTTTCGGATGGAGAAGATGCTGATGATGATGAAGATGAAGATACAGATGAAAGTGAAGACGAGTGTGAAAGTGATACTAGTAGTATGATCTTATCAAACCAAAAGAATAGGTAAAAATATCAAATTAAACTTAATATACTTGTATAAACTGTTGCTTTTAATAGAATATTAAGAATAATTACATATTCATTTATATTTCTTAAGATTTTTCGGAATGTTTAAAAGGAATATATATAAATATATATTTATATGTGCACACTCATAATCATTTAAAACATGATATACCTATTAATTTGAAACCTTTTGAAGTATAATGTGCTATTTGTGCAACAAAAAAGAATTTATATTTTGTTGAATAGTTCTACAATGTCTTATAATTTGATTTTAGAAAAAGATAATTCAAACTTTTAAATGCTCATTTATTTTATTTCAATATATATTTTGAGTGAATTAAAACACTATCAATTTTAAAATTGTGAGAATTCTGTATCAAATTTGATGTATTAAATTATTTTGGTCCTCATAAATTTTTAAAGCTTTTTTAAGCTATGTAAAGTTTTTGTTTGTAAATATTGTTTGCAATCTTGCACATTCTATTTTGTTCAAATTTTTGAAGAACCGTCCTGAAGGGTATCACTTAAAAATTTTTATCAGTTTTTTTCTCTGTTCTTAATGAAAATTTTTATCTTTTGGCTCTGTATTATATGGAAAATGTATGTTACTCAAAAAAATATGAATATATTAAGTAATTTCTATTGAAATATGGTAGTATAAAAATTTAAGTAAAAAGATTGGAGGCTTCCCTGGAAGTGTTCTCTGAAAGGAAGTTGTATGTATTTTTTCTATCTATTATTCTTGTTTTATTGTTAATCATATTTTAAAGAAATGTATTTAATTTATGGTTGAATTATGTATCAATTAACTTCATTTTATTTTATATGTTAAGGTAAATTAGATATTTAATTCTTGGAAAAGACATGTATAATTTTACTAAGAATTGCTTTTCGTAAGTGGAAGCATCCTGTACTTGCACGTACTTATTGTTTATACATTTTTTAATGGAAATTGTTGGAATAAGTGTGGTAAAATTTTATTTGTTTGGTGTGTTTTATAGGATGTTGGCTAACGGTCATTCAAAAAAATCAGATTCTCAAGAAAAAATCAGCATTAACACTTCTGAAGAAACTACTAGAGAAGCCGATTCAGTTTCTCAGCAAACTTTAGAGCAAGAGGCTGTTAGAAGTTTGCTCAATTTATCAGCTCTTGGAGAACCTAGTCAATGGTCAATTAGTACAGGTAATCCAAAAATTTTAGATTCTCAGTTTGTATTATATATATATATAGTTAAAATATTATTCATTTAGTTTCAAATTTGATTCAATTTTTATTAATCTTTTTTACGTAGTTCTATAAATGTTTTCTTTTGTTGATTTTGGATTTTATTTGTTCTCTTATTTTTATGTGTTTTACTGCTGAATAAACTGTCTGGGTTACTTGTATTTTCTTGCAGTTAAGTGACTTAAAATGTGAATTCATCAAAATTAAGGTTTTTTTTTTTTTTTTAGAAAATGTATTGGTATTAAATTACTTTGTTATTTATTATTACCTGTGTTTTAAACCATTAAGTATAAGAGGTTTTAACAAAACTATGGAGGACCTTTAAACTTTAATATTGTTGATTTATATATTTAGTGAAATTTGTGAATGAATATTTGTTGTAAAAGTTCACATACCTGTAAATATTAAATAGATTGTTGTATATGGTTATTTTGTCTTTATAACAATGACTATGAGTGTATGCTTATATATTAAACAATCTTTTTAAAACAAAATTTTTCTTCTAAATATATTTTTTGTTCTGCATCCATTTAATTGTTTTACAATTGTGATTGTATTATAAAGTTTTTAATTGAAATAGTTTACCTTACTTTTTATATTGTATTTTAGGAGATCTCACAGATGTGACATCAACTAGTGAAACAGAAGCTGGATCTATTACTGTACGATCTGATCAATCTCTGTTGTCTCCTTCACAACTTTCATCACACAATATATCAATTATATCATCCAGACCTAAGAACGTATCTGATCAGTGGCTCTCAACAGAAGCACTTGGACATAGACCTAGATCATATTCAGCTGATGTACCTCAAAGCAGTGGTAAAGATGCCTTGGCAAAGTTCAAATTATCAAGAGCCGTAAATTCTGAAACTTTAACTACTCCTGTTGAAGAATCTTCTGAATTTGGTGGGAGAGAACAATATACTAGGAGATACTCTATATCTGTTGCAAGAGAGGCACGCAAACCGCTTCTTTTAAATCCCCCAGAATGGAGCAGATTAGACAATAATACACTTCAATCTAAGTGGCTTGAAGGAGAATCTTCTGATCAACCTATGGATCTTAGTATAACACGTGAACATAGTAAATGCAAATCAGTGTATGCAGCTGGAATGGCAGGTTCTTTGATAAACATTGCTCCTCAAGAAAATGGACCAGATTCCAATTTAGATACATTTGGGGAATCATACCAATTAAAATCTTTGCCAGTTCTTTCACCTCAAGTTCTTGTTGACTATGAAGCTGGTTGTAGTAACAGTAATTCAGAAACATCTTTACTTCCTCTAACTGATGAACAGACATCTTTTGGCCCAGGAACATCTACCAGGTCATTGTATTATATATCAGATGTTCCAACATCTGACACTGTTCCAAGCAGAAAAGAGGGTGATGCTTCAGAAGATCCATCTAGTCCAGATATTGTAGATTATGCAGTTTGTTCACCTGCATCACCACCAAATTTAGAAGATAGTTCTTATTATTATCCTCAAGATAATATGTCCCAAGCTAGTACAAATTCTGAAGAAGCTGCATCATCTCGTTTCAGGGCTGAATTCATTGTACCTACTTCTTCCTCATCAGGTATGGAAGAGGGAAAATGCATTTGCCGTATCTGTAATAAAACATTTGCAAAATCCAGTCATTTGAGACTGCATGTGAATATCCATTATTTTGAGAGACCCTTCCGTTGTGATAACTGTGCTGTATCTTTTCGTACAAAAGGCCATTTGCAAAAGCACAAACGCTCTGTGAGTCATTATAACAAAGTGAACATGAACTTGACCTTTGGCACTCCAACTGTGGATAACCCTCGCCCATTTAAATGTGCAGACTGCAAAATTGCATTTCGAATACATGGGCACTTAGCTAAGCATTTACGATCAAAGATGCATATAATGAAGCTTGAATGTTTGGGGAAGCTTCCTTTTGGCATGTATGCTGAAATGGAAAGATCTGGGGTTAGTTTAAATGAAATAGATACCACAGATTGTAACAATTCTTTAGAAAGTCTTCAAGTTATGGCACAAAAATTATATCAACGTGATCCACGCCGAATGCGTTGGCAAGGCCCAGAACAAACATCCGATACAGGTTGCGTGATAGTAACACCACCTGCAAATGCTCTGATTGATTCTATGTTGCCAATTAATGAGCCTCTTGCAGCAAGTTTTGATTCTGTCTGTGCCCCTATTGGTATACCAGTTTCAACTTTAACAAGTTCTATGCATCCATCTGAAAATGATGAAGTGAAGCAGGAGCTTGCGGAAACAGATGCACTTCGTTTGGCATCTGCATTTTCTGAATCTGACAGTGCCATCTCTCCATTATCTCGATTCATAATTTCACAACCAAATGTTGCAGCAAATCAAGAAACTACTCAACGAGTTGAAGTTTCTGAAAATGATTCTGCAGTTTCTTTGAATCGTTCTGGTACATGCCACCTGTGTGGTAGACTTTTCAAAAGTGCAAAATTTTTACAAGTACATTTGTACTGTGATCATCCAAATTGGAATCCACCTTCAACAAGTGAAGCACCATCACCTAATAGTTCCATTTCATCTGCTTCAAACTCCCACGAACTCATATGCAATTTGTGTGGGAAGCAATATGCAAATCAAAAAGAATTGCAGCAAGTAAGAAAAATTTATTTCTGAATGAGAAATTGATTTAAATATGTATGAATTATGAAATTTATTGTGTGTAACTTACCTTAAGTTATACCATTTTTTTTAAAGTAAAAGCTAATAATTTTATAAGTATTTTATATTTTCAAATCGATTTTCATCCTTGCTTTTTTACTATCTGCTTATTTATTAATTAAAAAAAAAATAATAGTAATAAAACTGGTTTTCAATATTTTGGAGAATAGCTTATGAATATATAATATTTTTAAATAAAACAAATTTTTAACAGACATCTTTATGGATATTAAACATATATTGGTAATATTGATTAATCTGAATTGTTTGGTTTTATAATATTTTGGGCTGATCAACCGTTTGGGATCCCATCAACCGTTTAACAAACCAATTTATTGCATGCAAGGTGACCCAGGATGTATTTTTTCACCTTAAATTTTTAAAAATTATGAGATAATGACCTGTTTATCAAATTATGATATTGTTATTATATATGTGAGTGACATTCAAGATAGATACATATGCAAGAAAAAAAAATGCCAGATGAACACTGGGGGTAAACTGTTAAGTGACATTTTATCAAAGCAGCATTTTTATTATGTGCTCAAATTAGGCATGGGTAGTCAGTACATTAGCAGAATGGCTTCTAGATGGCACTTGGGGTGAATTGTTAATTAGTTAAAATCGTTATAAGCTTCATGACTTTCATTGTTCAAATTAATCCATGGGTTTGTGTCTTGATATCATAACAGATCCTGTAAAATAATTGGAGCTGCTACGTATATTAATTGCAAATGAACCTCAAAGTTTTTGCATATTATAATGCAGAAGGAAGTATCAAATTAGGTGTCATCCTGTCACTTATCCATGTTTCAAAATTATGAGATGTGTGTGTGTGTGTGCGCATGCATGTGTGTTTGGATTGCCAATAACTGTCATGTTTCTATAGAGAAATGCTAATTTAGAACCAAACCAGTATTTCATTATATAAATATAGAAATTTTGTACTCATGCTTTCGTTGCATTTGTTTTATCTTAAGCATTCAATCATGTTTCTCGTACTTAATTTGGATTCATCATTTTAATGTCAAATTTTTGACTAAAGTTCTCCTAATTATAAAGTACAAAAGTTATTTTATTCCTGTTTATCATTCTAGTACATTTTCCTACTCATTTTGATAAATGCTTTCTTATAACAGCACCTGCTGTCTCATGCTCAGCCCAGGCCATTTGTGTGTGAATTGTGTGATGCTGGATTCACTTCATCCTCATCTTTAGTTGCTCACAAAGCAACTCATCAAAATAATTCATCAGTATCATCTAATGTGGAAAGTAGATCAGTGCAATTGAAATAGTACAGGTTTGTGTTTAAAAAATCATTAAATTTTATAAGGTTACTTGACATTAATTTTTTGTTTAACTAAAAGCTCTTTTAAATATGAAATAATGAAAAATGGAATAGCTGTGGTAAGAATATCATTTCTGTATAATATCACAAAATATATTTGGAATTAATATATATATATATATGCTACTCATTAATAGTTTCTTAAAATTATGGTGTATAAAGAATTTATATAGGTTAGGCCATCACAAATAATTTCAAAATTTAAAGATAACTTTATTACATGTAAAATCATGAATGTTTTTTGTATATCAACATATGTTAATTACTTAAGTATAAAAAAATGCTCAGAGTTCTAAATTAAAAAATTACTACGAGTATTCTTTAACATTTTCTATTTTCTTCTGTAGATAATTTATTGACCCTCTGTATGTTTAATAGAAAAAGACTGCATTAATTTATTATATATTACCTACCTATTTTTAATTGTTAAAATTGCATTCATAAATTGAAATTGAAACATAGTTTTTATGGTATTGCACTTAAAGAGTTTTGATATATCATACTTGTCCTTTAGGTAAAAAATAATTGAAGTATCGCAGCATTACTAACCTAAAACTATTATGTTAATTTAAATTTTTTTTTTTTTTTTTGTAAGATTAAATTATGTATGTGTTTCCGAAATAATGATTTCAAAGAACTATTGTGATTTAAAATGATAGATCCAGTTTCTTTCCTCCTTTAAATATTAATTTAATTTTTGTTATTAATGAAACTAAATATTTATTTTTTTGTTGTAAAATAATAAAATTATTATGAATAAAATTAGCTGTAAGTAAAAGTATATAAAAAAATATTTAGTTTTTATGCTCATGGTTTAAGTATTTCAATTTAATAATGTTGATTTATTTTACATTACGTTTCATTTTTTTATTTTGACTTTTTGCTTTACAGGAGATGGGTATGATAAAAGAAGTTCTGAAACTTTCTCTTTGTTACCAATCTTGTACTTGACAGCTTTTGGGTGCTATTTGTCTTGGTGTATGTAATTTAGATTCAAAGATGTATGTACAATCTGCCACGTTGTGGAAATGCATGTTATGAAAATGTTTTTCCAGTCAAATAATGTGCATCGCCAAGTTTAACTATTGTTGGATGTTGTTATGGTGGATGCCAAAAGTAGAACGCACAATTTTAATCGTTTTCTGGACAAGTTCTACTAATTGAGTTTTTATGTTTTCTCCCTATCATCCTGTAAAAATATTTGAATTCAAGTTGGATATTTTTACATTATTATAATCCATTTCTGGAGTATTAATGTATATGTCTGTGGCTAAACGGACTGTTTCATATAAAAGGTGGTTCATGAATTTTACACTCTTCCATAAAAATAAGTCTCATTGTTGAATTATTTTAAAGATATATTATTGTTTTATTTATATGTTGAGATAAATCAAGGGAAAAATCATTTTGTTTTTGTTTGTGGTAGATACATTTTCATTGTAATTAAAAATAATTGTCTGCATTTGTCTTCTTAATGAGAAATTTATTATGTTTTTAAAAATTCAATACAGTCTAGGAATGTTTTCCTGCATTATCATTGTTCGTGTTGTTTACTACATGTTTTAGATGATAGAATGTCTGTTAGTCTTGCATAATGATGTGTAGGACCGTTAACTACCTGTAACTTTTACAGTTATTCGTTGCAAAATGCTGATAGATTTATCTTGATAAATATTATCTTAGAAAAGCACTCTTTTTAATGTAGATTGTCCTTTGATGCTGATGTTATAATTTATCAAATCATTTTAATTATTGAACAAGTTTTTACACAATTTTTTTAATGTTAAACAAATATTATTTTACGAGATGTACAATGCTAACTGATGTTAGCATTTATTCATCTCATGGTGATAACTGAAAGAATATAAGGAATGAATTTTTATAACAATTTTTGTTTAGATTCATGAAAATGTTTTTAATGTTTTAAGTAATTGGAAGGGACCCCCTTTTGTTTGAAATATCGATCTTAACTCGTGGTTTTAATTTTCCTCTGAGAACTAATTGTGCTTAACTTTGCTTTGAATTATTTTTTAATTTTTTTTTTTTCAGTTTAACTATTCATATAATAACATTAATTTTCTTTTGAAATAATTTTGAATTGGTTTAGGTGCTCTTTTTTACGGTAATATTACTTCTATTTTATATCTACTGTTTATTGTTGCTCCTTATATGCTTTTCTAAGACAACTTTATCATGATGAAATCTTTCAAATGTAAAGTTGTTTAAACTTCTTCTTATGAGAGCTGTTCATATACACAAATGAGTAAAGCAAAACCTTTTATTGCACTTGTTACTTTATAGATTGTATTTTGTGGAAAGAAACCTCAGCTTTACACTGAGTAAACATAAATGTTTCTGACTTCTCTTGCAAACAGTTGTATTTTGTTAAAATTTCCATTTTTAAAGCAATGCTTTAATTAAAAGTTCTGCGATTGATTACTTCGTTATCTATTCAATTCTTTTTATAGTTTCTAATTGATGTAAAAATTCAGTTTGTTAGATTAATGATCTTATTGTAAAGGTTACTTTTCCTTTAAATTTCAAAAAGTAACACTCCCACTCTGATTATTAGTTTTTTGTGTGTGGAAAAACTGATCAAACTTAAAATTGGTGATTTAGTATTAAATAATAATTTTTTATTACTTTTCTAAATCTTAAGAAAAGTTTTTATAAATTTTAAGCAAAATTTTTTTGAGAGCATTATAAAATGGTGCAAAACATGTCATTGCTATAGTTTTGAAGTTTCGTATTTAGTTGAATTGAGGAGTGCTGGTTTTTATTCTCAGGAAAAAGAATTTGTTTGCTTCCCTTCTATAAAAAAAGAGGATCTTTCAGATTGTATGGAAAAAGGGATTTTGTTTAGAGAATATTACATGTGCAGATATATCCCTCCATTAGAATCTTATGTAATGTTACCATTAAAAAAATAGTACAAACAGTATTCATAAAATATGTTATGAAGTCACAAAATCAATGATACTGAATAAAAATTGATCTAATAAGTGCTTTATTTCATCTGTTTTCATGGCTGCATATAGATTTTTTTTAAAAAAATATTTCTTTATTGGTCATAATTATTTCACTATTTTTAATATCATTTTATGCTTGTCATTCTCTCTCTCTCACCAGTTTTGAAAATTTAATGGTTTATGTTAAAATTAGGGAAACTCTATAATTAAATTATCATGATAGCAAAATGGTAACTTAAATCGATAGAAAACTTTCTTGACAAATAACTTGTTTATCTTTATTATCTTATGATAGTCATTTTAGAAACTTAATTTTAGCATGCATTATTTTGTCGATATTTCAGGATGTTTTCTATGTGGTAATGAAAATATGTGTAATTTTAAAAATTAGTGTAGCATAAGAAATAATAATTTCGACAAGTGTTAAGAAGTTTTGTATTTATATTATATGAATACTAATACTCAAATAACTTTAAATAAGTTACTAAAAAATAATTTTAAAATACAAAAGAAATATTGTTTTTGATATTTTGATTTGCAATATTGTTGGTATTGTTACATATAATTTGAAACCATATATTAAACATTGTGAAAAAGTAGTGTTTGTTGATTGCAATTATGGTTTGTAAAAATGTTTGCTTTCTGTGTTTATAAAATTTTTTATTTGAAATTATGAATTCTGAAATTTTCCATAATTCTTTGGCATATGTCACCATTTATTTTTAAATGATAACTTCTTTTTATAGAATCTGTTTTCATTTTGATTTTAAATTTATATAGAGAAATATGATTTATCTTTTACTTTAAAATGTTTTTAATCATGTTATTAGATTCAGATTACAATCAAAATGCTTTTTTGTTAGCAGTGATAATTGAAAGAAATAAACAATGAGCTTTTTGTGACTTAAAAGTACAACTAGTTTTTCATAATTTTTAATTTTATTAACTACATTGTTGTACTTTTTATGAATTTAAATAACCAGCTCAGTAAATACACAATGCATGTTTTTGAAAATGCCATACTGGTTAAATAAATTATTTATAAATATCTCTAGAGATTAAATTCTAACTTTGCTTTTGATATTTTTTTATTGAGTATCTTAAACCATCCTAGAATATTTTTTGAAATTATTGCAACTTTTATGCATTTGTTGTATAATCTAATTCTTAAAAAAATTACCCAGATTTCTGTGTTTGAAAACTTTTAGAAAAGCTTTTATTTATTATTTTTTATAGAAAATTTGGTCTTTATGTCATAATTAATTTTATAAATGTTTTTAAACAATTTATATAGTTCAGTTTTAGTAATTGCTTAAAAATTACAATTTTTGAAATTTCAGTAATTCATATCAAATAATAAAGTAGTTGAGGGGAGAGAATATTATTAGGATTTATTTTTCAGCACTCATTTCCCAATGCCTGTTGCATTGATATGGTACCTGAAGATGACAAATTTTGTATCCTTTTGTAAGTGCAAATATTTTGAAACAAGCAGTTTTCTAAACTTTTGTCACAATATTATCCCCATTATCAGGGAAACATTAAACCCATATTGCTATGAATTTTCAAACAAAATATACCATGTAAGGTTTTAAATGTTATTTCTTCCATATATGTATGCTAAAGGATCAATGCTTTCCTCCCTTTCTTATCTGCAAATTTTATAAGATATTTGAAGTACATATGAATTTTCCCTCTTTCCAAATATATACAGTTTTAAAATTTGGAAGTTTTGTGTTATTCGGTTGATCACATTTAAATTATAATTAGTTCAAATAAATCCATGACAAATTATTTTAGTAAGTCCCAGTACATGTGGAAAAATATTTTAAATTTTTCTTAAATATCGACATTCACATAAATATTTTAGCATATGTTTGACTGATATATAATTGAGCTATTTATCAATAATTTCAATATTATTGTAAACAATGTGTAAACTAGATTTTAAATACTTAATGACTGTTGTGTGAAACAGTAAAGAATTTAAAAGGTACTCCATAGTTAATGTTATGAATGTAGAGTTTTTCCTTAAATTAAGTTTTTCCAGTTTAACATATTTTCTATTTTGAAAGTAAGAGCAGAAATCTTCATTAATTTTCTTTTCATTTGACCAATTACTTATTTGTTCCTAATATATTAATTTTATTCCTTTATTAATGCTGTATAAATAAACATTTGAGTATAATTTTATTGGGAGGTTCTTAATTAGCATCATAAGTTGTTTGAAAACTTAAAGTCAAAATAGCTTGTATTATCTTATAAAATTATCAACTGCATTTGATAATACATTTCTATTGTTGTTGCATGCAAAATAACTTCTTTGTTTTTATATTGAACATTATTGAGCATTTCTATAGGTATTTTAATGCTATAATAAAGTTGCTGTTGCCTAAATTAAACTACTCTTATAGTAGAGTTGGAATTTTTAGAGTATCATATTAAAAAGAGAAACTTAATATTTAATAAAAAGAAGTCCTATGTTCTGGGAGATAATTTTATATTTTAGATTTACTTGTGATCAACTGTATTAATAAATGGGATGCTGCACAATATGAATATATCCCATAATGTAGCTCTATAGCTACATTGCACTTAAATTTATACTAACTATATGTCAGAATTAATTTACATAGTACTAGTGTTTGAATATAATTTCTACTGTTCTGAAACATGTATTAAGTCACTCTCCACCTGTTATAACAGATCATACTTTTTTAATCTAATGTAAGTGAATTCTGTAATACAGTGTTTAAATGTTCTCAAGTGCAAAATAATTCAGATGTCTGTTTATTGTCCAGTTTTTTTATACATAGGAATACATGTTACAAAGTACAGCTTTTTCAACTATAGTTTTATACCCATTTCTTGTCTTCCGTAGTTTAACTTCCCTTTTCTTATGTGGCCAGTTGTTAAAGCCATATGTTTAATTTTCAAATGATCAAAAAGTGATTTAAAGGTGAATTAAATGTCTTTCAAATTGAAACTATTTATGACAAAAAAACGTTCTGGGTTTTGCCAGAAACAACATTGTAGATATCATAGTTCTGATAGTATAGTTTGAAATTGATGTTTTTCATTCTTAATTTGATAGAATAATGATGGGAGTTTTTTCAACTGTCTTTTTCCCCCTCTTGTGTAAATACTTCAGTCTTGTATATTCATATGTTTGAAAATTAAAATAAGCAGCTTATAGTTACTTTAATTTCAACACAGTAATATCAATTTTTAGTTTTTTTTTTTTTTGGGGGGGGGGGGGGGTATAACAATTTTTTTTTTTTTTTTATTATTTGTTATACTTTAGGGACTTCTTAATCCCTTGTTGTTTTTCGTTCAGAATTTAAAAAATTAAAACCAATTTAAAACTACTTCAATTTGTATCTATCCCTTCTTATCTTATTCTTGATTATCACACAAGTGAATAAATACTATTGTTTCTTAAGTGCTATTGATACTGTTTGTCCTGAATTAAGTAGAGATGCATATTAACTTATAACAAGAACTGAATTTTACACTGTTGAAATAAATGGGTTTTTTTCTTAGTTTTGATTCATTGTACTTTAATATTTAATTCCTTAAAGTAAATGATACTCTTTCGTGCATTTGTATATTGTTTTTAAAAAAAATATTTAGATATTTTTAATTAGAAAAAGGTATGGATTTTTTTTTTTTTTTTTTTTAAATTTTAAATTTAGTAAAGACAGCAAGATAGTGTTATGAATTTAAAGAATTAAGTAAACATTGATAAGATCAGAAATGTATCAACATATTTAATATTGAGTATTATTTTTTTTAAAATTCTCATTGTTCTTTAGAAAAAATGAGTTGTAGAATCAACATTTTATTTTTTTCTGTTATACAATCAATTTTATTTACTTCACATGTTTGTTTTTAACAAAAATGTTAAGTTTTTTTTTTTGTGTGTGTGAAGATTGTGATATATAAATGAAAAATTATCTGGCTAATATTTTTATTCCAAAAAATTTCCAAAAATTGTCATTTGTATTACAAGAGCGAAACGTTCTCTGGAAAATAGCAAAAAACATGTTTAATTTAAAGCAAACATATAATTTTAAATATAATTCTTTTGCCTACTTTATACAGAAATATGCTACTTTTAGATTTGTTCCTTACATCTGAAATAATTTCTAAATTATTAAGGGAAAGTTCATTTTATTAACTTGTTAAAGAGAAAAATAAAGGTAGAAGAGGATTTGTGAAAGATAGTATGTATGTGTGTGTGTATTTTGATAAAATTGAGAATGTCAGCCTTTAAATCACTATTTGAATTTTTTTTAATTCACTATGTTGTGTAAATGATTTGTATTAATTTGTACATAGTTATGAAGCTGTAAATAGCAGCATTTTTGTTGTCCAATATGCAGCCTAGTTGCTTGTTGTTGTTTATATTAATTAAATATTATGGTGTTGGACCTGTGTCAAAGACTCATAGTGTTTGAAAATCTTTAACACTTACACAATCGTGTATTTACAAAAAGAAATGATGAATTGGCTAGTTCATCGGAGCAAAATAGATGGCTCCCTCATTATAACCCATACTGGCGAAGGGCGCTGGAATGTGCTCGGGCGTTTGGAGTTTACTTCCTAAGCGGGTAATGCGAAGGAGAAGAGAAGCGGAAAGTGGGGGGAAAGAGAGAACTAGAACGCGAAAGGTCACTCAGTTTTGTTCTGGAATAGGTGGCGCTGCATGAGCTATCACATGACGCTGATTTGTGGGGCCATCTATCGAGTATCCGAGGAACTGGTTTTACAGTACATTGGAAAATAAAATTAATTATTTAATAATTAGCTCGAAAATCCTACAGAGTTCGAACCCCCCAAATAGAGCTGGCCTCCAGCTATACTGGAATTTTCAAAACTTTACTTATTATATTTTATACTTTTCAAAATAACTAATAACACAAAAATGGTAAAAAATGAATTTCAAAACTTTTCAATATTCTACATGGAGCAAAATATGTAATCAATTTTTGTAACACATTATCATATGAGAATGATAAAAGTACTGATATAAAACAGCATAAAATGTAAATAACATTAGATTATATCTAGTACATAAAAAGAAAATGATATAGCATGAAATTAAATCAAACGAGCTTCACCAAATAATATCTATCTACGTTTGATATTTAAATGGTGTTGATAGAAAAATGTTTTATATCTGTTTTTCGTATTGTGGAGCTGTATCACCTCCGCAGATATATATATATATATTTTCTTGTAAATCTTCCACTTTTCTGATTGTATTTCTTCTATGTTCTTCTTAGCGTCTTTTCTTAAGAATTATCGTTGTTCGAACAATTCATCAAGAAGCAAGTCTTTAATTCTGACATCTTTGTTTCTCATCCTAGTACCAATCAAAAGTTCGAATGGTGACCATTTTGTGCTTTGACATGTTGTGCGGTTAAGGATTCTCTGAAGTCGATCAATGTACTTGTACCATTTAGTAGAGTCATTTAAAGTTAGTTTAGTTAAAACTGAGATAAGTGTACGGTGGATTCTTTCAACTTGTCCATTTCCTCGTGGTACACCCGTGGCAATTTGTAGATGTTGAATACCTTCTGTGCAATAATCACTATACACTTTCGAAGTAAACGCTGATCCTCTATCCGATATGATTCTAACGGGGTTTCCAACAACAGAGTACAACATAGTAAATTTCATAAAAGCATCCATAACGGTGAAAATGTGTTAATAATTTTTATTTGTTGATGGTAACGGTCCTATGAAATCGATATGGTATGTGCTTAAAGGGTTGTCTTCTTTTGGAATAGGATTGAAAAAAAATATTTTTTTTTTGCCACTCTTTCTATTAGCTAAAATACATGGTACACAATTTATTATAATGTTCTTTACTAACTTCGTTAAATTTGGAATAAACAATTCTTGTTTGACGATCTCTTCTGTTTTTGCTACTGAAAAATGACCATTTTCGTGAGCTAATTTAATTAATCCAATTCGCGTATCCTTTGGAGCAACTATCAGTTCTGTACCGTTTGAGTATTTGTAAAATATTCCATTTCTTTCAAAAAAAAAAGTCTTCTGAATCTTGTTTTTCTAGTATCGACTTCAATGTTAAAATCTTTTCATCTTCTTGGGCTTTCTTTAATTTCGCTTTTAGAGTGTCATTGTCTACTCAAAGCATCTATGTGTTGCATTCTAGTTCCTGTTCGATTCTGTAGTCAAATTCTGCTTATTGAAGAGCGCATCTGGCTATACATGTAATCAGGTCTTTTTAAGCATGTTCTTTTTGAACGCAGAACAATCTGTGACTAATTTGAAATGCTGACCTAAGAGGTATACTCGAAACTTCTTTAATGCTGTTATAATTGCGAGAACTTCTAATTCATAACTGTCATACTTCTCTTCAGTTGTACTTATTTTCTTTGACATATAATAAATAGGATGTAATTTGCCATCATCGGCTTGTAATAAAACTGCTCCGTAGCCTAGTTTACTTGCGTCCTTGTATAATTCTGTTCTTCCATATTTGTAAATGTGTAAGACTGGACTTTCAGACAATACTTTCTTTAACTTTTCGAATGCTTCTTTCTGTTGTGTTCCAAAAACAAATGGATTTTCTTGTGAGGTCGTTTAACGGTTTCGCAATTTTCGAGTAATCTTTGATATATTTTCGGAAATATCCTGTTAATCCTAGAAAACTGTACTTTCTTTACGGCCGTTGGTTCTGGAAACTTTAACTGAGGGCTTGATGATTACATTCTCAACCCTGTGACCTAAAAATTCAACTTTTCGCATAAGGAACTAACACTTCTTGAATTTTATCTCCAGACCATATTTCTTTGCAACTTCGAACACAATTTAAGTTTTTTGGAGTCCATTCTTTTCATCTTTTGCTGGAACAATAAGGTCATCCATATAGCTTACTAAAATTGTTTTACGTGTAAGGTCTCTGAAAAGGCTTGTGACAGATCTCTGAAAAACACTTGGGCTCGTGCTTAACCCTAAAGGAACTTTGTTGAACTCAAACTGTCCATCTGGAACGATAAAAGGCATGAATTTTCTGCAATCTTCATCAACGCTGACGCGGAAAAAACCGTTTCGTAAATCTAACGTGGAGTAAACTTTTGCTTCTTGTAGCGTATCTAAAACATCTTCAATGAGGGATAAAGGAAATTTATCTTTCACTAGCTTCTGGTTGAGTTTTCGGTAATCGATGCACATTCTCGAAGTTTCATCTTTCTTTTTGACCATTACGACTGGACTGGCGTATTCTGATGAGCTTAAATGGCAGCGATAGCCTAGTGGTCATGGTTTCAGACTCGCGACCGGCGGTTTTCGTTCAGTCGTGGGTTCGATCCTTGGCCGCCTAAGACCCGCCGTGTAGCCGGGGCTGATGCACGTTAAATCTGTTCGGGGCCCAAAGTCCTCCCGTTGGCATGGTATGGAAGTTAGGAGAGGGGTGCCAGCTCGGGTGTCGTCCTCGTCACTTGACCGTGGTTGAAAATTATGAGATCCGTTGCCAATAGCCCTCTTGTTGCTTCTAGTGCGACATTAATAAAAACTAAACTCTGATGAGCTTGGGCGTATGATGCCTTCTTTGAGCCATTCTTCTATCTGTTTATTTACTTCACTTTCCGTAAACGCTAATCGGCGTGGCGATTGACAAACTGGTTCATCATCTTTTAAAATAATTCGAATGGTGACATCGGTGCTTGCCATCTTTTCAGGCTTGTAGCTTTTTATCATTTTCGTAAGTTCTTTTTTGATCTCAGGATCTCCTATGTGATTCAGTTCTACTTTTTCCGATAGTATCTGCATTAAGAATGCTTGATTTTCATATTTAACAAATTCTACATCAATCTTCGTGAAGTTGACTGATGCTCGTTCTAAAATATTTGAACCTATGACTGCTTCGAACTTTACTTTGCTGTAGGTACCACATGCCAAGTTAGTATATAGTTTTCTTCATCCATCTGAAATTCTTGTTCGAAAGATCCTATTGTAGTGACTTGAGCATCACCTATACCGGTTAAGAGAATTTTGTTCTTCGCTAGCTTCATTGGATCGAAGATTCTTCTGCTGGTATTTTCTCGTAGTAGACTGACGGTACTTCCGGTGTCGATAAGCGCAGTAATTTTCTGGTTACCAAACATTATTTCCTTGGTGTGTATACTTTCTTGACTGATAGTGGCACATGTTGCCTTAGGCTTGCTTATTTTTCTCGGGAAATTCGTTGTTCTCTTCGGATGGTTATACTTGGCTCTTTCGATGAATTTTCTAAACCTGGAGTTATTCGTTTGAGCGTGATTAGCAACATTTGAATTCGAATATCTTTCTCTCCCGTGAATTCGATTTTGGATCCGTCGATTAGAGTTTTCGTGATTTCCTTCATTACTTCTGTGACTGGCGGATTGAGCATCGTGATGTCGATTGCAACTAGTGGTCGCTGCAACTTTTCTACTTGATCTATCCTGCTCGAATTTTCGTGGCAATTCAAATTGTTGAAATTTTTCTGGAACTCTGAAATCTTGTTTCCCCCTAAAATGAGTATTAACTGGCTTTTGATTTAATGTTCTCTTGACGTCTTCGTACTCTTCAAACTTGAAGATTTATTGTTATCCATTCGTCTAGAAAATGTTGCTTAAAGTCGGTAGGTTTCGACCCTCCTTCTTGTCAATCACTTTTATCTTTTTTTTTCAACTTCACGTCTAGACCACAGTTTAATCTTGTTTGGCGCTGCATAGCCATATCTGGCTCTTGCGCCAATAAACTTTACATTCACTCACTTAAAGTCGGTAGGAGCTCTACGTTTCATTTGATCTGAGATGATCAGTTTTTTTAGTTTTTCAAAAGATTCGATTTTTAACCCTGATGTCCACCCGTCGAAATATGTTGCAAGTTCGTGATAAAAATTGGTTCAAGTGTGACTAAATACTTTTTGATGCGTGGTAAATAACTTTCTAAACTTTTCTGGCGTTAATTTAAATCTTTTTAACAGATGTTCTTTTACGTGGTCGTAGTTGTTTGCTATCTCCTCTGGTTCACGTGCAATGATGTGAGAAATTTCGGAAGGTAAGAGTCTAAAAGATATGAAACCCAATGTTTTTTTGGAACAGTTAACCGTTGCACTTGACGTTCGAATAAGACTAAATATAAGCTAATATCTTCTTTAACTTCATATTTATGGAGAAATTTGGATATTTCCTTGCCTAGTAATTTCGAATTGTCGGTTTCGTCAGCCGTTGCGTGTAATTTGAGTTGATTTTCTAATTTTAATCGCTCTAGCTCAATTTCGTGTTGATTTTGACGTCGTTTCTCTTCTATAGCAAGGGTTTCTAAACGCAATTTTTCTTCAAATTCTTGTTTTCGTTATGTTTCGGCAAGAGTTTCAAGGCGCAATGTTTCTTCCTTTTCTTTTCGCTTCTCTATTGTACTTGTAAACAAATTTTAAGTAAATTCCTCATCATATTCTGTATCTTTAGTGGTTAAGTTCCTTAGTTTCTTAACTGTCATTGAAGAATCAGGCTTTAGATCTAATTCTTCTACGAGGATAAACATATCTTCCCGACGTCCTTTAGCGAGGTACGACATTATAAAATTAATATGTGAATAGTTAAATAGAATCAATTAATTTGAAAATTTACACTCTAATCGTTTTTAAGTAATACCAACAAGTGATTTTAAAATGAAACACGCTTATTATGGTGAATTTCGTTTAATTAATTTGCTTAAATATATATATGTATCAAAAATATACATTGAACTCAATAATTAAATGCAGGAATATTTGAAATAAATTGTGAAAATGATATAAATGTATGAAATTTCTTTCATTTTATTGCAATATAATTTGTTAAAGTACTCATTTTTTTTTTTTTTTTGAAAAGAAAAAAGAATTATTCATCATATCAATCTGAAATCCCTTTGTTAAAATTTTCTACAAAACTAAAACTAAATATTGTGAAAGAATATGAAGTAATTCACATAGAAACAAAAAAAAATTTATTCAGACATACAGTGAATAATCATAGAATAAAAAACAAAATCATCTACTTTGAGAATACACTTTCAATTTGCTTAATTTAGAATTCAAGAATCTGCCATACCCATTTTTTTTTACAAAGTAATAAGTTATCATTCAGTGAGACCAAACAGCGGACATTGTTTAGCAGAAGACAGAAAAATCTTGTGGGAAACCAAAAAGTTAACTCTTTCTCTGGACAAGGAAGTATAATTACTTATGCATTTAACCATTTCTTGCGTGAGAACGCTGACTGATTTGAGATACCATCGCATATCAATTCACGTCTACAATAATAATAATTCGAATTAAAAACCAACGTTTTTAAAAACAACGTTTTTATATGGCGGCAAAGTTTATTAAAAAAATTATTGAAATATTAGTTAAAACTGGATGCAAATATCTAAATATTGCATTGTTAGGCAAGTAAGAACAGTTCCCAAAATTTCAGAGCTCTAGCTTGCTGGGAAGTTGGTTAAATTAACGATAGAAAACTTGATGACACAGTGATACACACACAGACAGATACACACCAAGTGAAATACATAAAAACGTTAAAACTAACTAAAATTAATTAATTCATCCGGTAAATTAAATGAATGGAATGCATTTTTACCCAACCACCCTTGGCGACAAGAATTACTTAGCGATATTTTGCTAAATGTGGCTACCCTGTTCCGTTTTACGGACTTAAGTTAAACAAAAAATAAAATAATAATAATAATAAATAAATACCAGCCAAGTTTGGAGCAAATTTTTGAAATCGCGCCAAGTGATTGGGCTGAACTGCATTATTAAAGAAAATATTAATTAAAACTTATCGCAAACGTCTAAATATTGCATTGTTAGGCGAGTACGAACGATTCCCAAAATTTCAAAGCTCTAGCTTGATGGGAAGTTGGTTAAATTAACGATCGAAAATTTGATGACACACACTCACACACACACACCAAGTGAAATTCAGAATAATTCGATATAAAAACCAACGTTTTTAAAAGCAACGTTTTTATATGGTGGCAAAGTTTATTAGAGAAAATTATTGAAATATTAGTTAATACTGTTAGTTATTTTATCTTTAAAATTTACTTAAAAAGAGACATTTGTGAGCGTATTAAAAAATTCATAATATAAAATCAAAACATGCATTTGAAAGTTTGTAAGTCATTCTATTAAAAAAAAAAATGGGAACCAGAATTCAGAAAAAATTATTGTGATAAGACATGGCGCCTAATATTGGAAACTTTCTTTCTTGCGAATGATTACTGACTAAAAGTCAGCAACCCTTACTATCTCGGAGATTGTAAAGGGGAGATAGTATCTCCCCTTTGTGAGTACAAAAGGTTTACGATAACCTCATGCTGCGTGGGGAGTGCCCGGTGCTCCCAGAGGGGGAAAGAAATTTTTCCCTGAATCCTAAAAGCGCCTCGAGGAAAGAATATTTTGACTTATTAAAATTATTGAAATATGAGTTAAAACTTGTCGCAAACGAATAAATATTGCATTGTTAGGCGAGTACGAACGATTCCCGAAATTTCAAAGCTCTAGCTTGATGGGAAGTTGGTTAAATTAACGATCGAAAATTTGATGACACACACACACACACACCAAGTGAAATTCAGAAAAACGTTGTAATAAAAAAACACTCCTGGATTTTGAATTCAAGTATGACAATTTGAAAAAATATATAAATGCACTTAGAAAATGATACGTTTAATTTACTTTTTCTTCAGATATTTCTTCTTATAATTAAAAAAAAAAAACATTACATGATGGCACTTCATTAGAATTAGACGATTGTCCGAAAATTAAATATGCTTTACAGTACCTCTAATCTCTCGATGAAATGTTCACTTTAATGTACGCTGGATTTTTTTTTAACAACGCTCTTTCAGGAATCGACGTTCTTTTTAAAGAGCATAAACTAAACACAATTTAGATGATAACGAACACGAAGGCACATTGTCGTCGAAGAAAATCTACAGGTTCTATTTGTAGGTGGGACACACTCGTCGTTACAGAAAACTAACTTTGGAAATGGTTGGGGAAATACACATTTTTTTTGTAGTGGATCTGTCGTCACAGGACACTGGCTATTCTTGCTGTAGAGGCATACGTCGTCGCTGGACACTGGCGGTTCTTGTTATAGAGGCATACGTCGTCGCTGATAAATTTTGTACGTATCTTGGCATCCGGAGTCGAACACTCATAAATTGGGCATACATCCCGGTATCTCAAGTCGAACGCTTAAAAATTTTGCCGATCGCCCATAAATTTTGTAGACGGTGGGGTGATGATATTGTACATCCCGAATCTACGATGGTTTGCTTATGCAAAAGGCTGGTTGTCAAGGCGGGTAATTCCATTACCGGTTTCCATTATGTTGTTTTTGTAGAAATTCAATGATGAGGCTCGACTTGTTGTACTTCGTTTATTATAAGAGATGATGAAGAATGAGTGTATTTACAAAAGGAAATGACGAATTGACCAGTTCATCGGAGCAAAATAGATGGCTCCCTCATTATAACCCGTACTGGCGAAGGGCGCTGGAATGTGCTCGGGCGTTTGGAGTTTACCTCCTAAGCGGGTGATGCGAAGGAGAAGAGAAGCGGAAAGTGGGGGAAAAGAGAGAACGAGAACGAAAGGTCACTTAGTTTTGTTCTGGAATAGGTGGCGCTGCAGGAGTTATCACATGACGCTGATTCGTGGGACCATCTATCGAGTATCGGAAGAACTGGTTTTACAGTACATTGGAAAATAAAATTAATTCTTTAAGAATTAGCTGGAAAATCCTGCATATATATAATATTCATGTATTAACTGTACCTTATTCTATTCTAGTACTAGAGTAGTACTCTAGAGTACTACTTAATATGTATTAACAGGGCCGCGGTAGCCTAGAGGTCGAGGTCGTGGACTCGCGACCGGCGGTTTTCGTTCAGTCGTGGGTTCGATCCTTGGCCGCCTAAGACCCGCCGTGTAGCCGGGGCTGATGCACGTTAAATCTGTTCGGGGCCCAATGTCCTCCCGTTGGCGTGGTGTGGATGTTAGGAGAGGGGGTGCCAGCTCAGGTGTCGTCCTCGTCATTTGATCGTGGTTCAAAATTACGAGGTCCGTCGCCAATAGCCCTCGTGTTGCTTCTAGTGCGACGTTAATAAAAACTAAACTAATATGTATTAACTGTATTATATATTCCTCACTGGAGGGCGTTAAAGAATTCTTTGGGAGTATTGAGGTCAACTGTCTCCCTAGAGTAGTACTCCCTGAAAAACTTTATTAATACTTTAAATCATCGAACAACAAATAGTTTTTAAAATCTTAAGTAAGATGAGTCCTCATTAAAACTAGGTATTAGTAATTTTTAGCTTTTTTTATCAAACCTTTTTCAGTAGTACCTGAATGTGTCGATCGCTTCATGCGAAGTGCTCTACAGTGATGAGAGTAAGTCTTAGCTCAATCAACAATTAGAAGTTTACACAGGTCTTGCCAAAGTTGGGGTTCCTCGGATGTAGGAGCGTAATGTTAATCCTATGGGTAGTTTTGTACTTTTCTCAAAAGTAGATTATTACTTGGAATGCAATGCATTTGAAAAAGTGAATAACAGAAATGTTTCTGTATGTGTTGTTATTATTTTGACTTTCTGTAAAGATCTGAAACCTCACTACATTATTAATTTCAAGAATGGGAGTCAGTGAGTGCTTTTTCCCTGAAATGGAAGCGATGAGTCTTTTTTTTCTTTCTAAAGGCTGGTAACCTATACCACCGAACCTTGGTTCTCAATTCCTTTAAAGCAGGGGCGGTCAATCTTTGTGAAATCAACAGAACAATGAAAATAAAGGCCATTGCTTGCAAAAATAACTCCGTTATTGAAGGGGAAATAGAATCGGGTCACAAGCGCATTGTAAGCCCGGGGCTGTGCTACAAAGTGTTACTTTTATAAAAGTATAAAATACCGATATTGATGGATGCAAACATATATATTTAAAAATCTCTAAAAATTGGGGGGAAATAAAACTTTAAAAAATCTCAAAATATATTGCGATGCATGAACTTGATGATGTTTATAAATTTCAACTGTATATTGGGATAAATAAGTGATAAAAGCCACTGGCATCTCCTCTTTCAAATTTTCTTAGGCTCTTATAATTCTTTGGTTTAATATTAACTATCATTACTTTACATTGTATTTTTTTTTTTTTTTTTTTTTTTTGCTATAATCCTCAACTGCGTACTTGATTATTTCATGGAACACACACACACTTGGAAGTGGCTTCATGAAGTACTAAGTCTAATTTCGAATTAAAAACCATTTCCCCAGAAGGCGGGTCTCAAACTTTTTTCGCCGTGGCGCCCTTGAAGGCTAAAAGAATTTCGCGGCAAAACTATCCTTAAAGCAATTTGAATAGAAAAGAAAAGAAGAAAAACAGTACAAATTCAATATTCATTTGTCTTTAAGGCGATGAATGAAACTGGGTGAGAGAATTTTTCATTATTTTCTATGTGTTTATGGAAAGCTTGTTAATATTCTCAAATCACTTGACTCAGAAAGTTTGCTCCTTTATATTTTTTATGCTAGCGAACGTTCAGAATGCAGATTCACAGAAAGAAGTAGGAAGCAAAATGCACAAGTCTTGCGAACATTATTGTTTTCTGAATAAACCTGCATCCAGAATTCTTGATTTCCTTCACGATATTTCTGTTTTTAACTTTGCAATCGTCACTCACCCCCAGAAGATTTTGAAAATTTTCATTTGCCATTCCTGTAGGTTTATGTTTCGAATAAGAGGAAAACTGGTTTATCATCCAGCTGCTTACGTCATCAGAGTCAATTTTGGCAAAATATTCTACTATGCTTATTTTCAAACCTTGCTGTTGTAAAATAAAAATTTCATGGAAGATGGTTTAAAAGCAGATCTCATTAGTTTTGACAAATTCTTGCAACATAGGAAAATTGGAGATGTCTCTGCTGTCAACATCACTTTAAAACTGTAATTATTTTACCCAAGGATTTTATTTTTTCTAGTTGGGTTCCTCCTTTCCCTTGAAGAGGAGAAGTGATGGTTTCATTTAATTTTTCAAAGATGTCAGAAAAATATCCTGATTTAGTAGCCAAATGACATCTGTTAATCGTTGGATAAACATTTTCTCTGTAAATTTGACTACCACTGCATCTTTTAGTTCAAACAGTACGTAAAATATTCCCCTTGATAGCCACCGTACTTTTGAATGCATTAAGAGGTGAATCCAGATATTCGGCGTTTATTTTTAAAAGGTGAAGCAGGTGGCTCTTAACATGATAAATTCTATGTATAGCATCATCCGATACGAGTTTTAAATATTTCAACAACCTTCTAGTAACCAGAAAATGCTGATGGATAACGTTGTGGCTGCTGGTAGCATTTCCAGCCACTTGCTTTATCAAAGACAAGGCTCCATTTATTTTTCTAACCATTGCAGTCTCTGCAATCACACTTCCTCCATTCAAAATCAGTTTTTCTGTACGCATTTGTCGATAGCTTTGAAGTTTCAAGCTCTTCAGAAGTTCTATTTGCACTTCGAATGGATACCTCACAAACATAAGAATTATCAGAAAGTTCCACAGCGTCTGTACTTTCATCTAGCTGCAAGTTTTAAAAAATCGCAGGTTTTCAATCCTCTAAAAGCTTGTTCTCCACAAACTTTGAAATTCTGTGAATTCACTTTTTTTTTAATAGAGCTATTTGATAGCTGCACAGATTAATCTTGGCTATATTTGCACCTAACATGCAATTTATAACATTCTTTTCACAAGATTTAAAAGTGTCTCTGCAATAGTATGGAGTTTTTTCAGCTTTTATAAAGTGTAAACTGACAATAAATGAAGCTTCAGTGGTGTTTTCTTCTTTAGAAATTATCACCATCATGCAGAATCTTGCCTGAAGAAATAAGGCGCCGGCCTTAGAAGATTTCTTTCCCTTTATGTACTAAATCAGAATGATTGCATTCCAGATGTCTTTTTTAATTTGGTTTGAACCAATTAGCCGTTAGTAACAATTTTATGACTGTTAACGTATTGCCCTTTCCGGTGCCTGTTCGTTTCCAATCAGAACAAAAATCAATCAACGTGGAGCAGTGAGGATCATACTTTCTTATTTTCCCACAGATTTCCTTTTGGTCGTCAGTTGCCTTTCCACAAACTACCGATGGTCTACAATAAAAGTAGGGACTTAAATAAAATAAAAAAAATTCGTGCCCCCAAATTATAGCTTACAAAATTCTTTGCCAAAAGAGTTAGCAGATTTGTTATCAAACCATTAGCTACCTATTAGTAGCTACGCGAAGCGATGGTAAGAACAACGTATAAAAATGTGACTTCTTTTTCTAGCAATAACTTTGTTTCCATCTCTTTGCGGTTAAAATGGTGTCCAACAAAGTAATAGCGTTGAGTTTTTAGTTAAAAACTTATTTCCCTGGGATTTTGCCGAAATTGGCAGATTCGTGAAACTACTACTCAGTAATTATGGGTCTGAGAACAAATCAGCTGACATCTAAAGAAGAGATTTTAGCAAGCTTTTAATTTAAAGGAACACTTCCAGCCACAAAGATATATAAACTTATTTATTGCGGAAAAGAAGGAGAGAAAAAAACGATTATAGGACCCTTTTTGCACGATTCCATGCGAAGCAGAACTCCAAAAGTAACATTTTTAATATGATGTTTCTACCGTCGAAACAAAATTAGAAAACATTAAAAATTTCATTCTACGCAAATTTATGAATAGGACCGATTTTTTCATTGTTGCACGTGGACTTTTTTTTTTTTTTTTTACATTGAAAAAATTAAACACGGTAACTTCAAGAAATTATTTATTTTCCTTGGTATTAGCATTTTATTCTACGCGCATTTTATTTAACAAAGCTTAAATAACATTTCAGAGCCTACATGTAAAAAGCGCAACACACTGCCAAAAATAAATTGTATTTCGCAGCAAATTTGCATTTTATATCTTGTTAAAATATAAACAAAAAGAATACATTAAGACTGATCACTTATTTATATTTAAAAGTAAAGTTACTGCTGTACATACCGAATTATCCACCATAAAATTTCACTCAAAATTTAACTACAACTTTACATTGTTGATTGCTTCTTAACGACTGTAGGTATAAAATTCCTCGCATCTCGACATAAATGCAATGGCAATTTTTGGCGGACAGTGGCGGGGGAAGACAGCTTCAATTTTAACTTTTAAGTATTTTCAAGCTTTCTTTAATAATTTCACAATTTTTAGCGAATTTTTCTTGATTATTGCCTTGGTACCCACTTCATACACTTGCTGCACCCAGTTTGAGGACTGCTGCCCTAGGGAGCATTTTTTTTTTCAGAAGTAATTTGTAATAAGATGAAAACTCCCTCCTCAAAAAAGGAAAAAATTAGAACATCGTATTCCTTTACACATTTGCGTTTTTCTGCTGTCTTTCTTGTTTTGTGATTTTTCTGAGCGATTTATATCATTTTCTAGCTACTTTTACTTATTTCTTGCAACCCTTACAAATGTTGGCAATAGGAGCCTATTTTCCCATTTTCAACAATTGAAATGCCATCTGGATCTTGCATTCTTTAGGTAGATACGAGCTTCTTGATCCCGAGGGATCTTATTCATCTTTTTATTTCCCATGCAGTTTACTGTCTTCGGTAAACACAGGTGACACGCTCCTGTGATACCGTATTGATTTTTGTCTTTTTTGAACTCTTTCTTGTCATGCAAATAATTTCTTTCTTTCTTTTTTTTTTTTTTCTCCTGTTCCTCCTCTTTGGGGCTCATCTTCAGGTATGTGCGGGAAGTTATATCCTCGAGTTGCCCGATTGAAATGAAATAAGAAAGGAAGACAAAATCTTTCTTTTGTTAAATTTTACTTTGCAAGTCCACACTATATCTTTTTCTGTTTTGTTTTAGGTTTGATTTTGTGCTTTTTTTTTTCATTTTGATTATTTTTAGCTCTTTCCTGTATATACATATTTTTATTCTTTTTTTGTTGGGGTTTTGAGAAAAAAATTAAATTTTGTTCATCAATGTCAGTACACTTTTTTTTGTCATGTGCAACGACCCATTTCGGGGGAAAGTGAAGTCTAGAGATCCTGTTGTGTTCTCCTCTTCCCCCCATGCTTTTTCACAAACGAGTGGCAGAAGTGAGCCCGCTCCTGTCAGTCATACTTCCGAGGCGTTCTTCTCGGACCCCAAAGACATTGTTATAGGGTTAGTATTGTAGTTAGGAGTGAATTGACGGATCCTGATTTTTCAAAACAAAATATTACACTTCATTGCCACCTTTGAGGTAAGCTCCTTGCCTGGCAATAGTCAGATGACCGGTGGGCTGCTTCCCCTTGTTGGGCTCCTTGGCTGGTGGAGGCGCACTGAAGTGAACAATATAACCCCTTCTCCTATGGATCCTAATTCTTTGTGCCCTGATGGAGGTCTAAATCCACCACTTTTCTCTCCATCTGAGGAGCAACAAATATGTACTACTGCTGATAAATTTTTGTGCCCTGACGGAGTCCTGTCTCCGTCAAAGCCTCTTCTCCTGCAAAGGAGCAATCGTTGTCGACAAATTTACATTCACGTTTCTTTTTAATTAAAATTCACTCACTTTCACGCCGGTATCTCCTTTTCACATGGATAAGGTCATTACGAATAGTAGTCTTGAAATAAATGAGTCCGTGGAGTTTTGCCTACATCCGTCAAATGACGACTGTTAATATGCTAGTGGACTAGCCTCCCGGTTCATCGATTTCTAACTCCGTTAACGTATCTCGCCCGAAGAATTAATGGTGTCTTTTGTATCTTGGAATTGCCGCGGGTTACGACCCAGGCTAGAGGATCTTAAATCCGTTCTATCCTTGCACCAACCTGTATGTGTTGCTTTTCGTGAAACTTTTCTGAAGAGTGCCATGACACACACACAATTCGAGTGCGTTGATATAATCGTGTACAATGGGATGTTGATGTCGCTGCGTCTTCATCCGGAGGTGTATGCATTCTCACATCTCAGAAATATATTAATAGTGTCATTACACTGACCATATTGTTGCAGACTATTACTGTGCGGATCCATATCCGCATATTAGTCACTGTCGACCCGTATGGTGACCAGGTATAACAGAATAGTTCCACTGTAGCTCATGCAAGTCGTAAGAGGTTACTAAAATGGATACCTAGCGTCTGGGGGCATAGCGGACACCTTGCCCCTGGGAATTATATCAGGGTACCTCAGGGACTTACCTTCAGGTAAGTACGGGCATCATGACCCCGAGACACCCTAGTGATCTTTTTCTTACCCATGGGGTTTACTGTCTTTGGTAAACATGCGCCACCCGGGTTACCCTATCACCGGGTTACTTAACCGGTTACGCCTCCTCCTCTATTTTCGACCCTCCTTCTTGTCAACCAATTTTTGTCTTTTTTTAATTCCTTCGCGTCTAGACCACAGTTACATCTTGTTTGGCGCAGCATAGCCATATCTGGCTCTTGCGCCAATAAACTTTACATTCACTCACACTCACTTACTAGTGATTAAGGCATTGGACTCGTGGTTGGTGGTTTTCATTGAAGTGGGGATTCGAGCCTTGATGCCACGAAAGACTCCCCGTGTAGCCAGGACTGATGCACGTTAAATCTGTTGGAGCCCAAAGTCCTCCCGTTGGCGTGGTGTTAAGTTAGGAGAGGAGGATGCCAGCTCAGATGCCGTCCTCGTCACTTGACCGAAGTTCAAAATAACGAGGTCCGTCGCCAATAGCCCCATATGGGTCATTTTTAGATGATGTCAAAATTTAAATTTATCTCCAGAAAAGAAATTAAGTTTATTTATATGCTGAAAACTGAACTGTTTTACTTTATCCAGTTCAAAATAAATTACCATAAACAATCACCACGAATATTGTTCACCACGAAGAGAGCTTCAGATTGAAATGAATTTTAATGCACATAATGATTTCAAATGATAGATTCGCTTGATCCCAAAAAATCAAGACAATTAAACAAATATAGAGTGCACAAATGGGCAAATACATTGCAACTTCAATAGCGCGTTGGATTGCCCCCTCTGTAATACAAGCCGCAACACGCTCCGGCATTCAGTTGATTAGACGTTGGATAATGTCCTGAGAAAGGTCGGCATCAAACCGTGAACAGCCACCTCCAAATCATGTACAGAGTGAAACAGTGGGATTCGGTGTTTCAGCTGGTCCCACAAATGCTCTATAGGGTACAAGCCAGGGGAGCGGGCAGACCATGGAAGAGTCTGAACATGATGTAGAAAGTCCTTGAGCTACTCGAGCTGTATGCAGACGAGCATTATCTTGCTGAAAAATTGCCCCTGGTAGACAATTTAGGAAAGATCCACGTGTTATAAACTTAACGCTGGCCCATTAAGGTTCCACTCATCTCAATTAGAGTTGACAGGCTATTACTATGCAGACTATTAAGCCTGCCGTGCAGACAGTGTGTCACGCGACAGCGTGCGTAGAATTGTACCATTCATCAGGGCGCCTGCTCATCCGTACTCGGTCATCATCTGTCCTCAAACGAAACCAGGATACATTCTTAAATATCACATTTTGCCAATCTATGGCATTCTACATCGCTCCGGCTTGGCACCACTGTAGATGAAGTCGCCAATGTTTCGGTGTTAAAGGCAGTATGCGAAAAGGACGCTTAAATTACACATTTGCTTCCGCAAGTCGATATAGAACAATTTGAACATCATAAAGAAACATTTTTTAAAGGACGATAAATATTTATATTCTGGAGAAAAAACAAAACAGGAAAAGGGCAGTATATACGAGTACCAAGCAGAACTAATGAATCATCTCTCCTTCCAAGAAGGGGAAAGGAATTTTGTTTTCATTACATAATACACAACATGACTCAGCGTTTAAAAACCTCAAGCATCATTGTTCTTAACTTTCTTCTTTTTTTAAAGATAATTATACATCAATTATTTATACACTTGTGTATTCGAACTTCTTAATAATAAAGATTTATATTTCTTCATTTTATATTCTTCACACACCAATTACTACAGTACCAAACTTATTCACGCCATTCAACATTTTCTGGAATAAAACTCCTGGTTTACTTTCAAATTATCGGATCATAATAAAATACTAGAGAAGTTTTTGATACTTTGCAAAATTTTAGTGTAAGATTAAATACTTATGAGACATTTGATATCACACTTCAACTAAATTCTATTACTCACCAGGATTGATAACATTATGTTCGAATGGTATGTTCTAAATAAGATGAAATCACTTATCTGGAAGTCGCTCAATCTTCTGGTGAAGAATCTTGTTTCATTTCCCGGGTGGAAATAACTAGGTAAGACCTGGAAAAAAAAAACATAGTCCTTACTCTGGAGTCTTAAACAATGGCGTTTTCAAATGGATAATCCATTACAGTCCAGCTTTGGGCTGCCTTTCATGTAATCATGAGTTCCATATTGTTGAGTTCCGTTAGGTTAACAGAGATTCAATAAGTAAAGACTATCTAAATAACGAGTACCTTCCTAGATTTAATTACGTTTATTTAGATATTACAATGATGGACACAATTATTTTTGGACCAACAATTGAGGGTTAGCATAATAATACATATTCACATGATTTTCAGGGGGGAGTACCGTGTTTACTAGTTAGATCCCCCCACCTGGAGTGCTGGTTATTAGTGCTCCATTTGTCACCATTCCTCTGGCGGTCACTAGGTGGCGGGCTTTAACGCAAGGTGGAGTGTAACCTCTTGGCGATATCATTGTTGATTTGACGTGAAGAAGGAGGCAATCATTGATAATAATTAATCTTTATATTTATTACATGATTCTGGAGCATTTTACCCAATGATAATGTCCATGTCATGTCGAAAGATTGCACCCGTTTTTACGTGGTTCCCACAGGCAGAGAAAAGAGGAAATACAGGGTTGAATTGCGCAGATTGCTTATATAAACAATCTGAGCAATCTCTGCTATATAGCAGAGATAAAAACAGCAAAACCTCTGAAATTTTTTTGTTTAGTCGAAGAAAAAAAGCTTCGCGATGTAGTATAACGAACTACTCGATAGTGATTTCTATTACCTGAAATTCTCTTTCCTCTTGTAAGTGTGTGGAGAAATTAAAATCAATACCAACTCGGAAGATAAAGACAAATGACGATGTTTTCGTAAAACTGCAAGACATCACACAGGTAGCACAATTTGAACAATAACACATACACAGCACTTACTCAATTCAATGACACAGGTACAGGAATAAAACACACATTAAGTACAGTCACAGTTACTTCAGCAACGTTCAGTTCACCAGCTTATTACTCTTCATTGCGGGCAGCCTCCGCAGTAATATTCTGCTTCCCGACGATTCCCAGCAGATACACGCTGCTTCTTCGCGAATTCACCCGGCACGCTCCACTTCAAGTGACGCCGACAGCGTTCAGTCGTTCTCCCGATTAATCTCCTCAACAGAGTCTCCAAAGACAGACTCTCCGTAACAATTCCACTAGATCCAGACCGAAATTTCTGGCAGATTCACCCGGGCACGATTCTCCAATTGGTCTACAAAACAGACTCCACAAATAACTGATTCCGTACAAAGACCGATTCCTCCTCAGATTGTAGCTTTAGGCGTATTTTTACCTTTCCGGCCAGCGTGATGTCACATAGGAAAATTCATGAAAAGTCTGTAACTTTCTTCCCGTTCGGTTTTTCGCTTAGGTTCCAGAGTTTTGGAGTGCTTTCCATTTGTCGCCAAAGTCACCAAGTTTCTCGCCAAGTCACCAAATCCGTCGACAATGTGAATTGGTCAATTGCTTAACTCTCTTTTGCTGACTGGTGACATCTCTGCAAATCTTTCTTTTCCGTTATAAGAGAGACATTGCAGGGAAGCATCAACTCACATTCGAGCAATATATATATACTATATATTATGGTAAAAGTGGTTAATTCGGTGATCATGTATAATTACCAATGATTATTCATAATCACCATCAAACTTAGCAAATGTGATAAATTATTGAATATTTATCACATTTACTGGTAAGTTTATAAAACCCCCAACTCGTAATGTGGAATGTAATAAATTCAGATTATTTTGTAGAGTTACGATACTTTAATTCGAAAAAATAAATATTTTCAAATAATATTAAAAATTTCATTCTTAAGAATTAAAAGAACGTCATGGTGATTTACAATAATATTTCAATTTAGTAACACCATTATCATTTCGTTGAACAGCATAAATTACACAGGCATAAGCAGATTCTGAGGCATCTGAAAATTCACGAATAGTAATTTCCCTTTCGATAAACTGAAGCCATCTCGGAATTGAAATGTGACATATTCGCTGAAATTCTCTTTGGAATTTATGCCACTTAATTCCAAAATGCTCCGGTAGAGTATTGTCCCAATCAAGTTTCAGCAACCATAACTGCTGATAGAAGATTTTTATTAATAGTGTACAATGTAAAAGCAAACCCAAAGGATCAAATAACCTTGCTGATTGGGATAGAAATGATATCTTGATAATTTCACTCTCAAAGTTAAAGTTGATTTTAAAAGCAAAACAGTCAGTAGAAGAGTCCCAAATAAGTCCAAGAGTTTTAGAACAATTTTCGGGATGAATTTTCACTTTTGATGCCTTAGCCCCTAGATTTTGGGCCAAAATGTTTAAGATATCTTGAGAATTGGAACGCCACTTTCTTATGTGAAATCCTTTAGCATCTAGAGTTTCCGACAAGTTTTGAATTAATGCAATTGCTTCCTTATTAGATTTTGCTCCAGCCATCAAATCATCCATATAAAAGGAATGTTGAATTATATTAGATATTTCAGGATTGATGTTTTGAAAATCTAAACCTATTTGATGTAAACATCTAGTGGCTGAAAATAGAGCTGATGAAGTACCATAAGTTACAGTAGAAAATCTGTATTCTTTAATAGCAGAATCAGATGAATTTCTCCACATAATTTTTTGCAAATTTTGATCGTCTAGATCAGTTAAAATTTGTTTATACATTTGCTTTATATCCGAAGTGAAAGCAATTTATTTACACGGAATCTAACAAGAATCGTAAAAATATCTGGATGTAAGATTTGTCCTACCCCTAAAACAGAATTCAACGAATTAGAGATCGGTGGCTTACAGGACCCATCAAATACAACTCGAAGTTTAGTTGTAATTCTGTATTTCTTTTGTACAGCATGATGGGGAAGAAAGTATTCTTGTTTGAAAGAATTCAGAATTTTATTAGGCAACATATGCCTTGCTTCTTCATATTCATTCATAAAATCCTTACATTCCTTTTCAAATTCTGAATCAAGCTTAAATTTATTTTCCATAGCTAATAGCCTAAAAATAGCCAAACCCTTTGTATCTCCTAACTGATTAATATCTCTGTAAATAGGTAACTTAACAAAACAAATCGACCCTGATAATTTATTTTGTAAGTTGATTTAAAATGAGTTTCACAAAATTCTTCCTCTTCTGACAAAGACTTTAAACTAGGCAACTCTTCCATTTTCCACAATTGTTGCAATATGGAATCAATGTTGCTACGTTTTTTACGCGAATCAAATGCGATTGCGTACAAGAAGATGAATTGGAGTTGTTGAGAATCAGTGGTCTTCGTAGGTGGTAAACACGTCGTTTTCGTGGATGGATCTAACTGTCCCTCGTACGTCAAACCCACGTAGTATACCAATACATAAAGAAGTTAATTTTATTTTTGTTTAGAGAGATCAGAAGAGAAGAGATTCTAGATGGACGGGCTAAATAGACGCTAGCTTTCCAAGAGCCCTTTTTCGGTGCTTTTTAAGCGATCGGCTATCTAGGTCTGTAGCAGATATGTTTCTCAGAATTTGTCTTCATAATTCAAATTTATTTTATCTAGGTCTGCAGCAGATATGTTTCTCAGAATTTGTCTTGCATAATTCAAATTTATTTTAGTGAAAATAAGCTGCAGAATTGTAATTGTTTAAGTTTATCGTTGAAAATTAACAGTGAAAAAACCGAAAAGTAGTTTTTATTTAAGGCACCAAAATAACAGCTATATATATATATATTTGGAGTCCTTTTGAATCTGACCAGCGACAACCCAACCAAACATGGTGCTTTGAGCAATAGGTTGTCCTTCAGAACTGATTATCTTCCCATTACGAAGAATTGTAAAGAAATAGTCAGATCCTAAAATAATATCACGCTCAGATGGCCTTGAAAAATCTTCATCGGATAGAGGGATCTCTTTCAAAATAATCTAATTCCTTACATCAATATTCACAATTGGAATTTGAGATATAACTTTATTTAATATATAGGCATTAAATGTTATTAATTCTTCATTAAACCTTGATTCGATTTTTAAAACAACTGAGCCACGTGTGGTTCCTGCTGGAACCTCACTTATTCCACCAAGAGAGAGTATCACTTTTTCCTTTTAATCCTAATATGTTTATAACGTTTTCACTTACAAAACTAGATTCAGAGCCGCTATCTATCAAGGCTCTAAATGAAAAGAATCACCTACAGCAAAACATTTGCTGTAGGAATGAATGATATACATTTCGACTTGCTAAGAGAAGTGCTTGAAGTAATTAGCATTTGAAGTGAACTTGACTCATTGCATAGCATTTCATCGCCCTGAAGATACTTTCAGCGGTCTGGTTTACGCGTTGTTTAACATTAGGTTTCGAAATCTGAAATACACGCATTATTACTTTTAATATCTTCGTGTAACAATGAATTACGCTTTCTTTGACATATGGGGCATTTTAAATGATTATTTGGGCATTCTTTATATTTATGAGAATTCAGACACAAAATCAAAGAAAGTTACGTTTTACAAAATTCTTTCGAGCATTCAAAACCATATTTTTAAATTTAATACACTTAAAAATTTTATGCATTCCTGAACATTTGAAATAATTTTTATCAAGTTTATATCCTTGAATATTTTTAGAAGCAACAAAATTAGACACAGTAGGAATTTTAGCATCAGATTCATCATAAATCATCAATTCGAGAGATGGTGGTATTTAAAAATTCCAAGAATTCCTCCCAAGTAGGAAATTCTATATCTGAAGCTTTAACTGACCAAAGTCTTCTCGTTTCAGAATCTAATTTTTGTAATAACAATTGGATTAACTATGGATCTCTGCTCGTTGCTTCATTTCCTAGAGCTTTTAAACCTCATCATTAGAGTCAACAATATTTCTCAAATTTGTTAGATTCGCTTGAGAAATACTTTTTGATCCAAAAAAGTTTTGATCAATGCATCAATAATTTTCTTCTTTTTATCATACCTGTCCATTAATTTCCCCCGTGCATCTTTGTATGAATCATTAGTCAATGGTATATGTTTAGCAAAGAAACGGGTTCATCAGAAAGCAAACCTTTCAAATACTGAAACTTCTGATTATCATTCAATGAAGTTTGAGAATGCACTGTTGATACAAATAAAGCTTTAAAGTTCATCCAGTCCTCAAACTTTCCAGAAATTATTGGTATATTAAGTTTCAGAAATCGAAAATTTGATATAGATTGTACAACTGAAGAATTATGTGCTTCAACAGAAATTGGATGCGATACATTAAAAGCATCAAGTTGATTTTGAAGTTTTAATTTTTAGGAAAAATATCTACCCTCAAATTCTGCGATTTTAGAATACTCGCCGCTTAATTCTGAATCTAATCTTTCGAACTCTTTAAAAAGTCCTTCTAACCTCTGCAAGCGAATCAAAATTTCCTTCTTTAATTTTAAATCTTCTGTAGTATTTTCCAATCCAGTCATAGATGCTTTAACATTTTGTCCTCGCTACTTTATTCTGCGCTATGTGTTCCTTCTGAGTTTTCTGATCTTCCATGGTTAACAAGAACAGAACCTAAACAAATCCGGAACTAAAGAGCAAAAAATTTGGAAGTTCAAACTGAAACACAGTTCACCATATGTTCCTCTCTTGAAATCAACATCAAGAAAAAAATATTATTCACAAAATAATAATGGCAAATGAAAAAAAGAACCTTATCTGTTTCTCTCATGCAGAAATTTCCCAAGATGCCTCCAAAATGTAAACAGTCCTTATTGTGTGTAATCCAGTCTTTAATTGATATTTTCTTATTTATTGATATTCACACACATAATTATAACTGGACGAAGAACAAATATATCATTTACGAAACTAACACATTTAAAAATAATAATGATTTGCCGCTAACAACGAGCGAGCTGTGCCTATTTGCACAAGTTAAAAAGAACACTTAAGAGGAGTAAAAGCACATAGCAACTGACTCAAACATACTCTCTCGTTATTCTTACAAAAAAGGTACATACAATGGCATCTGTAGGCGGTAATAATTGAAACATTTAGAATATAATAAGAAAAATAATTATAAACATAAGAGTTACATGAACACATCCGAAAATGAGTTTAAATCCCACTTCTGAATTATGGAATGGCTAATGTTACTAATTATTCTAATTAAAGAATCAAACTTGGAATATTAGCACATTTAATATTGACGTTTCACATTAACAATTGTTGCACATACTGGACGAGACATTTCCCAATAACATTTAAAAACAAAAATAATTAACGTTTGCAACGTTTAAAATCATAAATCGTCTTTATGGCTACCAGACATCAACAAGGGCGTCTTCTTTATTTCGATGACTCCAGTCGACTCTCCTTCGAGAGCGTGCTCCCTTCAGTAGCAGAGGCAGCGCCCTCTATGATCGGGTATTTCTTCTACAAATCTATAATATATATATATATGTATATATGATCCGCCCATTAAAAGGGGATGATGCACGTCAAATCCGTTGGGGCCCAAAATCCTCCCTTGGCGTAGTGTGGAAGTTTGGAGGGGTTACCAACTTAGGTGTCGTCCTCGTCATTTGTACGAGGTCTGTCATCAATAGCCCTCGTGTTGCTTCTATTGTGACGTTAATAATACATATCCAAACCAAACTTTCAACTCAATAGATATTGAAGATTAAGCTCTTTTTCCATTATACAATAAATATCATTTTAATCCAACAATAAAACGAGAGAAATTCTCTTAGTAAACTTGTATTACAAGATAATTTCGTAATTTTGGTCAAGATCTTTATAAGCAAATTAAAGGTCAGCCTCAGGGAGGTCTTGATAGTTATTGTCTAGCCAACCTTTGCTTAAATTCTTATGAACGCATTTAACGAATTTAAACAAAGTGTATCATTTTACCCTGATTACTCTAAATTATTAAAAACTAATTTTAATTTTAATAGAATAGAATTTCTCGACGTTGATTTGCAAATTGCAGATAATAGACTAATTAGTAATTTATATGATAAAAGAGAGGGATTCAAATTCCATGTAGTTAAAATTCCTTTTTGGAACAGCAATTTACATATATCTATTTATCGGAATATTTTATTAAACTTTTTACTACGTAATAACAAACTAACCACACATAAAATAGAAAAATTTAACAATATCAAAAATTTCTTCAGCAATTGTTTAAAGCATGATTACCCCTAAATTTCTAAAATACGTATATACATCCCAAATATATTAATTATCTTTGTGAATCGTGATCCACTTTCAAATCCACTACACAACACTAGGTCCACACTAGGTTTAACTCCGCTTATTCGGACCTCAACCCGAAATTGCTTTTTGACTTTCTAAATTACATTTTTTCATTTATTTTTTAAATTTGTTTCTAATTCCTTTGTGTCTTTTTTAAATATTTTATAAATTATTCTTTCATAATGTTTCAATACACACACACATATATATCACGAATGATATACAGAAGAGTTGGTTCAACATTAATGAAACATTCAATACATGGCCAAAATACTTTTATTTCTATTGTAGCAGATTTTATTCGGGCTTCGCCCATAGAGGTTGAAGCTTATCTACCATAAAAATCTCTGATGATTATCAGAGAGGGGTGTCTCATCAAGAGAGTTGAAGAGCAATCAGAAAAAAGCTTTTTTCGCTGTGTTTTCGTTTATATAATAGAGAAATTTCTCTATATACGTCAGAGACCACATTGTCTGGATGGAGGGACTTCAAGGGAATTTAAGTGTAGACCTAAAGTCTGATAGGGATCATCTCTACAGGTCTGTACCATGGGAAGCCTGCTGACTTAGCAGATTTTAAGCGAGCGTGATTGAATAAATTTAAAAAAATAATCGTATCAAGAAATAAGAATAAACATTACCTTTTAAAGGAGAGAATGGGAAAATTTACGAAATGAAATTATTATGATGAGAAATTAATGGGAATTAAGTTAAATCATTACACATACACACACACACACATATATATATATATAGAATCCTAACTACAGCAATGGGGTATATGGCTCGTTTTAAAGATGTCTAGGGGTTTTCTGAATTCAAATAACCAAACGGATTTTTAAAAGATGAGATTTAATTAAACTATATATTATTGTAATGCATTTACTAAGTTAAAATAGAACTATTGATCATACATTTAAAGAACTATCAGATCGCACGTCTTTCTCTGTTGGTCGCACTCTTCCATCTAGCTTGCGCCAGCCGTGCTTGCGCCTCGAATGACTGGTGTTGGAAGGCATCTCAAAATATAAAAATCCTACATATGTATATATGTGTGTGTGTAGGGGGTCACAGGAATTAAACTTCTTCTCACACAAAGAGTAACTGAAGTTAGTATAAAATGGTTTAATGTTTAGAATAACCGGATACACACTGATGTATTACATGGACTGCATCACAGGTAGATATTACTGCCTTCGCGTAGTAACAGCATAAATCATCACTCAACTGCCTTATCGCAGTTATTAGCTTACGAGTTTTTTCTCGCCTCCGCGCGTTCGAACAGCATCTTCTCGTTCCCTCTCTCTCTGTGCACAAGCCTTAGCCGCAGCTGGTCGCTTCTGACCGTAACGCCATCAGGAGGTCAGCGCTTACTCCAATCCTACAAATCGGCCACTCTTGACAATAGTTTTGTCCTCAAAACATCTCTCGCTCTTTCAACATCAGATACTACCTGCTATACAAAAAAAAAAAAAGACAAACACAGAAAAACATAATATGGTACATAAAATCCTTAGTCTTAGGTCGGAAGATCAAGGTTTCATGTAGTCGGCAGCTGAAGAGGTGTGACCAGGACCATCATGGTGTCCCACTTTTTCCACTTCGTTCCGGTCTTTTCCCTTGGTTGCCGTAATTCGGTATGGACCAAAAAACTTGGGTCTAAGTTTTAGACCACTTCCAAATTGAGTGCGCTGTATGGTTACTAAGTCCTTTCCATTGTATACTCGTGCTTTCTTTCTTCTCTTGTTGTATGACTTTCTGTTCTCTTCTTGTATTCTCAGGATATTCTTTCTTGCTTCATCTCTGATTTCTTCCCGATCCTTCATCAACATATCTGTTTCTTCTTTCTCGAAAATTTCTATAATCTTCAGATCCTCTCGATTTCGCATTTTGACACCAGTGAGGAGCTCAAAAGGTGAATTCCTTGTACCTCTGCACGTAGTACTGTTCATAATCCTTCCTACCATACTTGTACCATTTTGTTGGATCTTCCAACGACAATTTTGCCAGTAATGGAATCAAAGTCTTATGCATTCTTTCCACCTGTCCATTTCCTCTAGGAAGACCAGCTGTGATCAATACATGATGGATTTTCTCTTGAATGCAGTACTCTTCGAATTATTTATAGATGAAAGCCGAACCTCTATCGGTGATAACTCTGGAGGTATTTCCAAAAGTTACTTGTTGTAGTCTCAGTTTCTGTAACGCATCTTGTGTTGAAGTTGACTTTACTGGATACAACCATACAAATTATGTAAATGCATCGATGATATTCAACAAGTCATTATAATTCTTATTCGTGGACGTCAACGGTCCAATTAAGTCGACATGATACGTACTTAAAGGTACGTTCTCTTTAGGTATAGGATTCAGTAAACCTTCATTTTTCTCACGCTTTCTTTCACATAAAATGCATTGTACACAGTTTGCGATGATTTTTTTCTATTTGCTTTTTGAGGTAGGAATATAAAAGTCCCTCCTGAACAGATCCTTCGTTATAGACACTGAGAAGTGACCTTTGCTAAGCACATCACGAATGATTTCAAATTCCCGTGCCTCCGGCACTACAAGTAATTCTCGACCACCGTCGCATTTGTACAGTATGTTGTTCTTTATCACGTACTCTTCCTTCAGTCCTTGCTCGACTAGGAGTTTGAGTAACATGAGACGTTCATCACTATTTTGCGCTGCTGCAATCTTCGCGGTAATTTCTCCTTGAGAACAGGTAACCATCATAACATTTCTGCTCAATGCGTTGACGGGCTTCATTTGTTGACCAGGTCTATGAACCACTTCATATTGGAATTCTTCTAGGAGTATGGCCCATCTCGCAACTTAAGGGGTCAGAATCTTTCTTAAATATCGTCTTTTAGAAGGCATCATAGTCCGTAACTATTTTAACTTAAGACCCTAAAAGGTAGTTTCTTAATTTCTTGAGAACTTCTGCTATAGCCAAGACTTTTAGTTCGTAGGCACATAATTTTTCTCGTTGAGGAGTCGTCTTCTTACTCATGAAATGAATATGGTGTAATTGGCCAACTCCAAAATCTTGCAGTAGGACAGCACCGAAACCATGGCTACTGGCTTCCGTGTGTAATTCCAATGGTGAGCCTTTTTTGAAAATTCGAAGCACAGGGCTGATCGACAATATTTCCTTAAGTTTCTTAAAGGATTGTTTTTGTTCCGTTCCAAATATAAACTCTGCTTCATTGCGGAGATCACTTAATGTTTAAATTTTTAATATAAATTAATCATATAAATTTTTGGATAATTGGCGATAAACTTTCTGAAGTATCCCAGTAGACCCAAGTAACTTTGAATTCCTTTAAGATTTTTAGGCTCTGGGAAATTTTGAACTGCTAGGGTTTTATTCAAAGAAGGGCGAATCGTCCCATCTTCTATAACATATCCTAAAAATTCTATTTTTCTTTTTAAGAATTGGCATTTCTTAAAATTAATCTCTAATCCATATTCTTTGGCTGCTTCTAAAACGAGTTTCAATTTCTCTACCCCTTCTTCTTCATTACGGGCCGGTATAATAAAATCATCTACATAAATTACAACAATATTCTCTCGCATTAAATTCCTAAAATATGATAAATAAATCTCTGAAATGCGCTTGGTGACGTCGAAAATCCGAAAGGAGCTCTCAAAAATTCATATAAACTGGAATGTGTAATAAAAGCTAAATATTTTGTACATTTTTCTTCAACGGGAACATGAAAAAATCCGTTTTTTAAGTCAAATCGTTATCCAAATGATATAATTTTCTTCTGTTTGAGGCATAGGAAATGAGTCTTTAATAACTTTTTTATTCAACTGCCTAAAATCTATACACAAACGAGAACCGTCTCTCTTTTTAGTCAAAACAATCGGTGACGCATAATTTGAACACGAATGTTTTATTATTCCATTTTTTTAACCATTCGTCAATTTGATTATCAACTATTTTTCTGTTCGGCAAAAGAAATTTTCCTGGATCGTTGCGAAACTGTGGTTTCATCTGTCAATATAATATTCATTTTTATTTCAGCGCTATGAGATTTTTCATTTGGGCAATAATTCATGACCAAATCAGAAACAGTATTATGTAATCCCTTCTCAGCAATGTGGGATAAATCTATCTCTTCAGCACAACCACTGAAATAAAAAACAAAAAACTTCTGCCTGAGGAAGAAGAGTTGCACTACTCAATAGTCCGGTCCCCAGCTGTGGGTGAATTTGGTAATAACTCTAAGCATGCAGGGGGGGGGGGGAAATTGCATCTCCTACTAACTGTTGACAGACCACCGCACATAAATCTATGCTCTAATTTCCATCTAAAGAAAAGATAAAACTAGCTGTTTCGGCTTCTACAATATTTCCAAACCAACTTTTAATTTGTATGGATCCAATAGATGGTTTTCCAGGAAAGAGAGATTTATTTAAAATTATTAGTTCACTACCAGAATATTTTAAGCATTTTACTTTCTTCCCATCTATAAATCAATCAATATATTCTAACTGGTTTCTCACTGTGTTGACAGACATGTCTTAATTCCAATGAAGTTTTCATTAATGAAATTTCGTTTTTTTGGATGCGTTTGGGAAATTGTTCTCCTTTTCTTCCCCTCACATAACAACTTCGTTCGGGTCTATTATGATTAATATGACTGCGAACAGATTCTTTAGAATTAAATTGCCTTCTCTTAGGCGTTTATTAATACTGAATAGTTTGTTCTCTGCGTTTTCAATTCGCGCGATATGGGTTTCGTTTAAGAATTTTCCCCGAGATGAAAAAAAACAAATCACATTCTCCACCTAATTAGGCTTGAAAAATTTTTGACTGTTCTCGTGTTCTAAAGTCTAGTGTTTCATATAATTTGTCGGAGACAATAAAGTCTCATAATTTTTGGAAATCATCGACTTCCCTTAGGCGACAATAATAATCAAAATTTGCACTCAAATGTGAAGCAAATTGAACGTGTGATTCGTTCGAATATCTATGAGCATTTTTAAAATTACCTAAGCATTGTCGAGGTGTCAGTAGAAATTCCTTTAATAATAATGGTTTTAACTGTTCATAATCGGCTATTTCTTGTTCCGTAGCATAAGTTAAAACATTGTTACATTTATCTCCTAAAATATTAATTAGCTCTTCCGATTTCAAGTGAGTCGGCACATTTTTAGTGCTAAACGCTTTTTCAAGCGATTGAAAAAATAAATATAAAGCCTCAGGAATCTTAGGTAATGGTATAGTTAATGTTCTTACACTTTTTATCAGATTTTCAAGATTATTCACAGTGTATTCAGTGTCCGTAGAAACATTATTTATATTTTCGCAAGCGGTTTGTAACCTTAACTTTACGAGTTCTAACTCTTTCTCTAATCGAGCTAGCCTAACCCGTTCAAATTCTAATTTTGAATTTTCCTCGTCAGTTTTAGTTTATTGCCAGATTTTATTATTCCACGAACAAAATCAGGATCCGTTTAGAAGATATCTGTATCTTCTATAAGAGTTATGATATCTATCATTCTCGCATCCGCGGGAACTATTTGTCCTAGCTCCAGTGCGATGAGTTTTAACTCGGATTTTTTAATGTTATTTAAAATTGATATCTTGGCGGTTCAAAATATAAATATCACAAAATGCACAGTACCTCTCAAATTCCACCAGTCCTTCCGTATCCGGTTCGTATGCAGTTGGTAATCTGATCGCCGAACGAACCCCCAAAATTCCTGTAGGGGTCACAGGAATTAAACTTCTCACACAAAGAATAACTGAAGTTAAGGTGAAAATGCAGTTTAGAGTAACCACTTGACGAGATTTGAAAAATCGCAAAATTTGGCGATTTTTTGGGGGGAAAACCTTAAGTCCGCGAAGCGGAAAAGAAAGAACTTTTTGACTCACATCATCACCACAATTAGGACATGCACAGGTAAACGAAATTAAACCTAATTTCATAACCCATTCAAGGAAAGGATGCTTTCCTTCCTTCTGTAAATCAGACAAAAATTGCTAAGTACATTCACTCATTCTCGCAGCCATTGAAAAAAACATGTACTTGGGAGAATAAATGGAGAGTTAGTGATAGTTGAGTAGGTTAAAAACGCAGAAACACAAATTCAATCCAGCAGGAGAAATTAAATAAAAAACGTGAACAACGTAAAAAGGAAAACCACGCAAAGACAACAGTAGTGAAATACGACAGAACTGAAAAAATTTCTAAACGAAATAACGGACAATAAAGAATGTTCCAGAAACTCTGAGAAGTCTACGCTCAGCAATTGAAGCGCCAAAAATCATAACCTCTGATTGGTTAAAAAGCAAAAATATGCAAACTTTGGGCTGAGAAATGGAGGCGCAAAAATCTACTGTCCGTTATTGGCTAAAAAAACCATCCATAACAGTTTCGTGAGTGTGTGACTGTGGGGTTTAATGGCGCAAGAGAAAAATTATCCAGAGAGATATATATAGCCAAAAAAAAAAAATCTGGTGAACTGGAATCCGAATTCATATGGCAAATTTGAAAGGGTTTCCCCGCCTAAAGCAACAACAGTGAAAAAAAACATGGTTAGAGAAAGGTATATATAAAAAAAACTAGCTGATACCCGCCCGCTCCGCTAGGCAGACGATAATGTTATATTTTGGAACTTATACATAAAATATCAAGAAAATTTTCAATTTTTGAATGATAATTATAATTTGAATTTAAATTTTTAAGAAATAGATTGTCCGTAATAATGGTTATCCACCACTTTCAAATATATGAGAAAAGTATTTAATTGTTAATAAATTATCAATGAATAAGTAAGTTAGTCAGTAAATCTGTCAATGTACAGAATTCCGCTTCACCCATGAGGCACGATGGTAAAGATTTTTAGTTTAGTTTAGTTTTTATTAACGTCGCACTAGAAGCAACACGAGGGCTTTTGACGACGGACCTCGTAAATTTGAACCACGGTCAAGTGACGAGGACGACACCTGAGCTGGCAACCCCCTCTCCTAACATCCACACCACGCCAAAGGGAGGACTTTGGTCCCCGAACAGATTTAACGTGCATCAGCCCCGGCTACACGATGGGTCTTTGGCGGCCAAGGATCGAACCCGCGAATGAACGAAAACCGCCGGCCACTAGTCCACGACCTTGACCATTAGGCTAAACGCGGCCCCACGATGGTAAAGAAGTGTAGTGCGATGCGTTCCCATTTTTTTACAACGTTTTTCTGAATTTCACTTGGTGTGTGTGTGTGAGTGTGTGTGTCATCAAATTTTCGATCGTTAATTTAACCAACTTCCCATCAAGCTAGAGCTTTGAAATTTTGGGAATCGTTCGTACTCGCCTAACAATGCAATATTTAGACGTTTGCTACAAGTTTTAACTCAGATTTTTTTAAATAATGCAGTTTAGCCCAATCACTTGGCGCAATTTGAATAATTGCCAAACTTGGCAAATTTTTTTTTTTTTGGCTGAATGTTAAGTCCGCTTCGCGGACCAATTTACCAACATTTGGCAAAATACCGCCAAATAATTCCTGTCTCCAAGAGTGGTTTGACTAAACTGTATTCCAACCATTTAATTTACCGGATTAATTAATTTTAGTTAGTTTTAACGTTGTTATGTATTTCACTTGGTGTGTGTCTGTATGTATGTGTATCAGTGTGTCATCAAATTGTCTATTGTTAATTTAACCAACTTCCCCTCAAGCTAGAGCTCTGAAATTTTGGGAACCGTTCTTATTTGCCTAACAATGCAATATTTAGATAATTGCGACCAGTTTTAACAAATATTTTAATAATTTTTTTAATAAACTTTGCCACCATACAAAAACGTTGTTCTTAAAAACGTTGGTTTTTATTTCTAATTATTACACGTCGGATCCCCAGTAGACCTAAACCATGTAAAAATTGCCAACATAAAAATACATTTTTATGTATTTTTTATTTTTTAAACCTATTGAATCAATTTTTTTGTGTATTACGTTTCTATTGACTTTATTTTTTTTTGCATGGCAATTTTTGAGAGTGACAACTACATTTTTATTTTTTATTATATCAATTTATTTACCTTAATTATTACATTCATTATTATTTTATCTTATTGTAATCTCAGAAATAGTTAAATATAAGAAAAATATGAAATAATATGCCTACATCTCCAAAACTTTTCTGTAGACATTATTCGTTCGTTTTTCTGGTTGAAGGATGATTAGATTTTCACGTGAACTAACTCATGAACATGCCACATAAAATTGACCATTTGAAAAACAGTCATTTTGTAAATCTACACCAGCTAATTTTAAACTCTGCCCTTGTGCTTTATTGATAGTCATCGCAAACTCTGACTGGAAACTGTAAACGCTTAAATTCATAATGATAATCTGATGGAATTAGTGGTATTCTTGGAATGAATACATTTTCACCCTCATACTTTCCATAAAAATAGTCGCTTCTATAACGTTTTTTCTTAGAGTTTTCTTTTTGAATCTGGTGCCGTTACATAATTTAGGAGGATTGAAATTACGCAACAGCATTATTGGTGTACCAATTTTTAAATAAAGAACATGAGGCGGTATGTCTGGCGGATTGAGTGTGTGCAGAAACTCCACAAGATAATGAACTATCTCTATGACTGTATGTATAGACTCATACTTTATCTGTTCAGTTGTCAATTTCTCTAGCATAAATTCGTTAATTTTATCTGCTGATTTACTTGTTGGAGTCAGAATTGTTTTTTCTTTCAACCATGATAAGCTATTTAATGTGGCATATTCAATATTTAGGTATATTCATTCAGTCAAAGTAATCAAATCTCCCACAATATCACATAGGTTATTCGAAATAGTTATCTTTCCTTCTTGATCTGTAATATTTCCGTTACCTATGTCAATCAATAGTTCGGAAAACTCTTTCGCGTTCAAGTCGTTTTGAAGAGAGACCCTCATATTAACTTTCAAGGATAAGACTTTTATATGAGGCCATCAAATTGAAGATTTCAAACAGGCTTTAATTTCATCTGCTCTTGTCCCTCGTGGTACGACAGGTAAAGTTTGTCTAAAGTCACCAGCTAAAAGAACAGCCAAACCACCCAATAGTCGATTACTTCCTTTGATGTCAATTGCAATTGAATAAGACAGAATAGCTCTTAAAAATCATAGCTTTAAAATAATTCTATATTCTGAATAATTCTGATAAAATATCAATCAATTTTAAAAAAATCAAAAACGTTTATTTCCTAGAAACCAAAAACTAAAAATTGCTAAAATACAGAAACAAAACTTTTGCATAATATTAACATTAGATTACAGTTAATGCGTACATCAAAATAAATATTTTGACAGCTACTAATTTTTTTTTATCAATGACATGAATAACATACCGTTATTATTCATTTGTTAAAAGCCAACTTCAATATCTTCGTAAGATTGCGTTTAGATTTACAAATGTAATTTATCAATAATTATTAATAATAAAATACTTTTCTCATAAATTTAAGACTTACGTCTAGGTTCCACAACAATAAAAAATTATCGTTTTCTCAGCAAACGGGCGGAAATCAGCTGGGGTTACCATAGTATAGCTTTTTAAAATTCACAATGCCAGGTCATTGAAATGATTCGAATTGGCGGTGGAAAATATTTCGTGATAAATCTCTACATGTAGGAATTTTGGGGCTCAACATCGTGTGCGCTACTCCATAAGAAGTCGTCCTTTTAGTATTTTTCAAAATCCAGCAAAGTTTTGGAGCTAAACTACACTTTCACCAACAGTGGGATTCCAAATTCATTTATTTCTATCGCTAAATATGTACGTTTCCTATTATCGACATGCACGAAATTTCGCATAAAAACCCTCTTCGCCAAAATCTTGTCAATCCTCCATCAGCGCCTCAATATTATATATATATATATATATATATCCTGATTGGCGTCGATCATATCACTTTTGGCGATAAAGTCGCCAAAAATGACATTACTGATGGATACGAAAAGATTAATGGATGAAAATTACATTTTGGATAAGAATTCCGTAAAATCCGTTCTTAGTGAGCGTCTATATCGCAAAATGAGTAACTGTACTAAATTTCAAGTCAATCGGTTGTATAGTTTTAGAGATATCGTGATGAGTCAGTCAGTGGTATTTCGCTTATACGGAAAGCTCGTTAACTGAAATCCGAAATCATATGGCATATTCGAAAGGGTTGCCACGCCTAAAGCCACCGCAGTGAAGAGAAAGCAGAGTAGCCACAATTGGCAAAATATCGCCAAATAATTCCTGTGGCCAAGGGTGGTTACTCTAAACTGCATTTCTACCATCCTGTCATGTATTGGTGTGTGTTTTTCGTTTAGCTGAAACTACTTTTGGAGAGAATCAGAAATTCTGATTTATCTTTATCGCTTAGTGCGATACTTGTGGGCCCTTTTAAGAGCCGAGATATCGGAGCTTTTGCTTTCTTCTCTTTTGCAGCTCCCCAGAGAAGGGTCAAGTGTAGAAAGTGTTGATGTCCAAGCTTTTTTTTTCTTTCATTTTTGTTCTGATTAATTTGTTGACTTTATTTAAATGTCAGCGGGGTTAGAAAATTACCAGATTTTTCTAGCTCTTTTTCTATACCTGATTACATTTCAAACTTCCGCGCTGATGTGTGTTGTGCCTTGAATCTGTGTTGGTTTTGCGGCATTTATTAAGAGTTTATGATGTTGTCTGTGATAATGGCGACATGCTTTTCTAATTCCTCCCCGTTTTTGATTGTAGGGAGTGAAAATTTGATTTCTTAAATTTTGACTGAAAGTATACCAGTTAGTGAAACATTATTTTTTGCTATGTGAAAATTACTTCCCATGTCCAAGTTCCTTTACCAGTTCTACCAGAAAGCATACCTCACAACCCTCGATTTCTTAAGAAACGTTAATACTTCAAAGAACCTTTCCTCTGCTGAGGCTCAGCAGACCAGGCCATTAGCCAGGTCGAAGGCTTTGCAGAGACTTCAATTAAAATCTGCTGAAAAAAACAGCCTTCCTCAAAAAAAAAAAAAAAAAAACTAGAGTCTTTGACTCTATTGAAGGTGATGCAGAGGATCTCCACCCTTCACCAGAAGATTATGACTCCATGGGGGACCTAGAACCGGGACCCTGTACTTAAAGTGCGAAGATTTAATGGCTTTTGTTTCCTGGAACTGTCGCGGTTTCATGATCTATATTATCCATGCACCAACCTGTTTGCATTGCTCTTCAAGAGACTTTTCGGAAGAGTAATATGGCAACCCGAGAGCGTGGATATCATTGTGTACGACGGGATGTTGATGCTGCTTCATCTTCTGGAGGAGTTTACATCCTGGCATTCGAGAACTGTCCTCATAACGTCGTTACACTGACCACATCGTTGCAGGCTGTGGCTGTGCGAATTCACACTCGCACTTTAATCACAGTCTGCTGCATTTACCTGCCACCTAACGATGTTGTGTCACAAATGGATTTGGATCAACTAGTCTATCAGTTACCACCTCACACAGCCCTCAGTGGGGGGTATGATGGTACAAATTCTCGTGGTCGATCGAGGGAATGATATCTGATCACAATCTCTGCCTGCTGAACATCAACGTGAAAACGTATTTCCATGCTCCCAATTGAAAGTATAATTTCCTTGATCTAGCCATTTGCTCACCGAAACGGCTTCCGTCATTGATTTTAGAGGTTGTAAATGATTTACACAACAGTGATCATTTCTCTCTCCTAATCTCCCAGGTTCATGGTAGTAGGGTGCGATTACGTCCCCCACTTATCGCTTCAACCGGGCAGATTGGGATTTATTCACACGGTTAAAATGTTATTACCGGGACAATGGTTCAAGATCGAGATGTTGATGACTCTGTCCACAATGTCACTGCCTCTATCGTGGATGCTGCCTATTCGGTGATACCGAAGAGTAGAAATTCACAGAGGAAGATGAGTAAACCATGGTGGAATAAGGATTGTCAATCATCCTACCGGGAACAAAAGAAATTGTGGGTTATCTTCAGACGATATCCGACAACCGAAAACCTCACAGCCTTTAAAAGGGCTAGGGCGTTTGTTCGCAGTGTAAGGCGACATAGTCAGAGAGAATCTTGGATCAGGTATGTCTCTTCCATCACATCGTATATCACAAGTCAACAGTTATGGAGAAAGGTAAAAGCTGCAAACTCCTTGTATTGGGAATTTTCCATCCCGATACTGGAAACTGCAAATGCTGTGCATTCTTCACCTGTCGAAGTGGCCAATGTCATTGGCCATTCTTTTGCTAGTGTGTCCAGCTCCGATTCTTACATTTTTAGCGACTAGGAATCGTACTGAGCAGACACCTATCATTTTCAGTTGTCGGCAACCACTCCCTTTTAACTGTGACTTTGACATGTGAGAATTGAGAAAGGCACTGTCCTTCGCTAACAATACCAGTACAGGCTCTGATGGTATAACATGCGATATGCTTCGCCACTTGAGCGAAGATTCACTTGTCAGTCTCCTTTACCTAGCCCTCAGGGGCTTACCTACTTCAAGTAAGTATGGGTTTCACGAACCCGAGGGATCTGAGTGATCTTTTCTTTGCCCATGGGGTTTACTGTCTTTGGTAAACATGGGTGATGCTCTCCCGGGATACCCTAGCGATCTTTCTCTTATTTTCGACCCTCCTTCTTGTCAAATTAGCATCTATTTTCCCTTTCTTCCTCTCAGGAGCTCATCTTCGGGTGAGTACGGGAGGCCACGTACCCGAGAAACCCGAGTGGAAAAAAACACCTGAAAAGAAATAAAGACAAAAAAAATCTGTGTTTGGTTCAATATTTATTTGCAGATTTCCAGTGTAGTTCTTTTTATTTCTGTTTGGGGTTGAATTTGCGGTTATTTTGAGTTCGTTACTTTTTGTTCTTTAATTTCTGTAGGTGTCGGTAACCACTCCCTTATAACTGTGATTTTGACAAGTGGGAATTGAGAAAGGCTCTGTCTTTGGTTCACAATATCAATCTAGGCTTTGAAGGAATAACTTACGATATGCTTCGCCACTTGAGCGAGGATTCAGTTGTCTGTCTCCTCTACCAATTCAACCGAATATGGAGGGAGCATGTGTTTCCTAGCCAGTGCCCAGAAACAATCGTTCTTCCTATTCTGAAGCCTGGTAAGGATCCAAAGAACCCTCTCCACTATAGACCTAGCGGTCTGAAGAGTTGCCTTTGTAAGACCCTTGAATGTATGGTCAATGCCCGTCTCGTTTATCAATTGGTAAAGAACCATTGCATTCCTCCGTTTCAGAGTGGCTTCTGTAAAGGAAGATCCACAGTAGATAACATCCTTCTACTCGAAAGTCAGATTCGTACTGCTTTCGTGCGGAGGAATCATTTGGTTTCTATTTTCTTTGATATCGAAAAGGCATATGACCGTACTCGGCACAATGGGATTCTTCGCACTTTATACTATTATGGTTTGAGAGGCAATTTGCCTCTTTTTATTCAGATGTTTTTATCTTTAAGAACTTTTAAAGTACATGTCGGTAATGTTTTATCATCTTATTTTACTCAATTTGAAGGAGTTCCTCAGGGAAGGAATTTAAGGCCGACTCTTTTCATTTGTCATCTGTCTCTTATTCTTTCTCATCTGCAGCCATCTGTTCATGGATCGTTATACGTCGACGATCTGAAGATTTCCTGCGAAGAATCATCCATGCGTATCATTGAGCGACGACTTCAGACCGCTGTTAATAACTTGATTACATAGTGTGACACGAATGGACATAGTATTTCGGCCAGCAAGAGTAGTTGCGTGCATTTTCGTAGGAAACAGGGTCTCCATCCCGATCCTGACATTCGCATCCGTCATACATATATTCCCGTTGTCCCCGACGTCAGCTTCCTCGGAGTAATTTTCGACCACAAACTCACATTCCTTCCGCACATTTTACATTTGCGGAAGAAGTGTGAGAAATACCTCAACATCTTGAACGTGTTGTCGAACACCTCTTGGAGAGCGGATCGAACTTCTTTACTCCAAGTGTATAAGTCGGTGATTCTGTCCTGGATCGACTACGGACGTATCGTCTACGGATCTGCTTGCAAAACTACCTTGCAGAAACTTGACCCGGTTCACCATAATGCTCTGAGAATCTGCTGTGGTGCGTTTCGAACGTCACTTTTGCAGAGTCTCTATGTGCTTTGTAATCAGCTACCTTTGGCATTGCGGCGCCTTAAACTGTCGCTCGTTTTTCATTTCAAAATGTCATCTCTTTCATCTCACACATTGCAAAACTTTACTATCAGCCTGTCTTTACGGAGATTGTACGATACTCGGCCTTCTTTCATCCGTCCTTTTTTTGAGAGGGTGAAGGAATTCATCGAGGAACTCAGTCTACATGACTTGCGTATTCAACAGCGAAATTCTATTAAATTTCCTCCTTGAAATATGCCAAGGTTTGCATATCATGACCCTTTGCTTCATACAGCAAGAGCACCACATGTCCAATTGTTTTCCTGAGTATTTTGGCCTTCCATCGCAGTCAGTATATGGATTTAATTCCAATTTTCACGGACGGATCAAAAGAGCTGGATACGTCGGCTGTGGTACCGTTTTAAATGACATCAGGGACAGTTACCGGCTCGACGTTTCCTGCAGTGTCTACACATCCAAAGCGTTCGCCATTTACTGTGCCTTCAGATTAGTCGCGAAATCTAGTTCCCGAAAGTTCGTCATATATACTGATAGTAGGAGCGTCCTGGAAACATTGTTACATTGTGGCCAATTGGTGGTTGACATATAGTAGGGATTATGTAATAAAATTCTGCTGGATTCCCAGTCATGTAGGTATTTCAGGCAATGAACAAACGGACTCGGCTGCTCGTTCGGTAATGATTCCTCTGCAGATCGAAGTCCCACTTGAGGACATTCGGCGTCACATTTTAATGCTTATTCATCAGACATGGCAGGAATCGTGGAGTCACCAGACTAATAACAAATTACACTCGGTGAAGCCGATCATTGGAGAATGGCCTGTTTTTCCAATGCGAAGAACGGATGTCAGATTGACTCGAATTCGCATTGGACATACTCGATTTACTCACAAACATCTTTTGTTTGGAGAAAATGCTCCCGAGGGTCCTTCCTGTCATGTCCCTTACTCCATTCATCAACTTTTAATTGACAGTGTGGTGTTTGATCATCACCGGATTTTTTTTTCATTCATTAGTTTTAAGCCTATCTGACTTGGTGGGGGGTTTCCCCCACCATAACTTATTTTCTTTTTTACAACATATTTGCATTTTACACCACATTTGAATATTAACATTTTATCTCTTGTCATTTTGTGTTTGTCTCATGTTTTTAAGGTAATTTTTTTCTAATCCATTTTAACAAGTGTTTGGCGCAGCATAGCCCGCTTTGGCTCTTACGCCATAAAACTTTACAGTCACTCACTTGGTCCGTGGCATCCATGATGCAGAAATCATCTTCATCATATAAAATACAATCATTGCCATTTCCAAGATTAAGCATTGGAGTACGTTTTTTTAAAAATTTATAGGCAGTTAATTTAATGTGAATTTTAGGTTCATTGTTTGTTGTAGGATGAGAAATATTTCGGAATGCACGATTTAACTTATTTTTCTTTTTGGTTTTTGTTTTAAAACCGAGAGATACTGCGGAGGAAAGGAGATTTCGAGGTGCGCGGAGCAACTGAATTTAGAACAGGAGATTCACTGAATGAACTGTTTTGAGAGGAACTATTGAAGGTAAAATATCTGCCTGAGAAGACGCCGATGATGTATTAACTGTAGGCAGCGGGTAATTAAAATTGAAGGAAACGATAAAAAATTGAAAAAGGGATATAGTTCGCCAAAAGTCATTGAACTAAAACAATTCCCCCTTGGGTGGTTAAAATGTAAACCTTTGAAAATAATGCGGGATGAAATCAATTATTTTCGCAAACTAATTTCTTTTTCTTTCACTGTATACCACATAGATAAGTAGATTTGGAGAAAACTTAAAAATAATGGCGCAAGTGATTATACATCATCTTTATTGAACATTATATCTACAATTTTAGGAAAAATGTTTGCATTTCCATCTCTTTGAAACATTTGGTACGTATGAGATATTAAAGTGCCTTTATAAAACTGTCCGGTATTATTTTTAAAAGATTAACAAAAAGAAGAAAGAACTTTTTTACGAATAAGGGATTGTATTCAAAAATAAGTGCTCTTGTAACGAAATTTCAAACTCGTACGCAGTTTGCAACAATTTCCATTTCATAATCGTCTTTTCGAGGTACCAATTTTTGGAACAAACGTCTCGCATTTGTTTCTTAAATGATAAAATACCTAAAAGAACATTTATTGAGTTATACCTAAATGGATATTTTATCTCAGGGCCTTACACTCTTTTGGCAGGTACGTGGATCAAAATCCTAGTGATCAATTTTCTTTCCCATGGGATTCGCTGTCTTTGATAATTATAGAAGAAGCACTACAGGGAATATCCTAGCGATGCTTCTCTATTTTCAACTTTTCTTCTGGACATGAATTTTCTTTTTTTTCCCGGTGTTTTCTCCGAGGGACTCATCTGCAGGTGCCGTGTAACCGAGACTAATGCACGTTATTTCTATCGAGGTCTAAAAGTCCTCCCTTGGAGTAGTGTGGAAGTTAGTAGAGGGGGATACCAGCTCAAGTGTCGTCCTCGTCATTCGACTTATGCAAAAAGTTACCAGGTCCGTCACCAATAGTCCTCGTGATACTAGTGCGAGGTTAATGAAACCAAACCAAATTAAACTACCTACTGGTTAGTATGGATGGCTACGTCCCCGAAATACCCAAGTGAAAGAATGTAAAAGTTGGAAAGTAAAAAAAAAACTCTCATCTCGGTTCTCTTTCCATTTACGTTGCAGGTTCACACAAAAGTCTTTACTTTAAAATTTTGTTTGAAAAGAAGTCTTTTTGGCCAAAAACTGGATTTTCTTAAATAATTTTGACCTGAATCACAGGAAAAAAAAATTATTGCATACTGCAACAACTGTTTGATCAGAGAAGAAAATATTTAAAATGGATGCAGAAAAGTTCACTGTCGATAATATTCACCCCATGAGTTCTCTAAAAGAAAGTTATGAATTGAAAATAAATGGGCGAAATTAATTTTGAGATAATGTCGTCCGGGAAAAAAAAAAAAAAAAATCTGGTCTCTCTCGACCATGCTCAAGAGACAGAAACATTTGTGTTGCTACTGGTCTATAGAAATAAAAAGAATCGAATTCGCAATTCGCAAATTTTTCATCAAATGCAACCAGTGCAGGATTACGACTTGATTGTCTTGAGTACTAAGGACAAATTTTCATACAGTTTAGCTGACAGAAGCAAGCCTATGTGGATAAGTTTTGATCTTGGCACGCCGCATGTGCGGTGAAACCCTCCTCTCTCTCTTCATTCGAAGAAGAGCAAGTTCCGCTGAATATTTACTTCACTGTCGATAGTAAACGATCACGGAAAAATATCTCAAGTGATGACCTGATTCTTTGTGTTTTTGTTTTGCTCATCTTCCGAAGCGTCGGTGGTATAACTGTTAGCGTAGCTGCCTTCCAAGCAGGTTGATCCGGATTCCACTCCCGGCCGATACAGATTACTTTTAATCTTTAATGAAATCGAAACAAAGTATAAACATTCCAAATTACATTTTAAAATTGCTTCTATTATATAAAGTGTGATGTGCAACATTTTACAATTTCATTCTAAGCAAATAACCATTTCTCCACATGCAGCAATACTTCCTCTGTATACTCGACAAAATCAGTCTTTCTAATCCTGTTACCCTCACTGATTCATTAACGTTGTTTCGTTTTGTGCCCTATTAATGTTAAATGCCTTGAATTATTGCTTCAAATAAATTTGTTATTTTATGACTAGTAGAACTTGCCTAGTAGGTTAAATTAAATTAGTTTTATCAGTAAGTAGTTTATTTATATTTAATTATTTAAAATTTTGTTTCATGATCCAAAAAAAATTTATTATCCAAATGATCGGGAAAATATTATGAACTGCATCATATACTTAAAATGTTCACAAATTGGTTGGTTTAAATTTATGGCTCTGAATCTTCTTGTGATATATTGTGCCAAACACAAGGTTAAGATATTAGTTTTTTCCGTTAAAACAAGTTAAAATTCACATCCGCGATAGTAAGTAAGATAAAATGTCGTAAAATTATATGAATGGGGTAAAACCAATATTACTTAAAAAGTTAAATAAATTTATTTGGTTGGGGATAAATCAAATATTATTTAAAAAGTTAAATAAATTTATTTGGTTGGGGATTTTTCCCAACCAAGTCAATTAAAGAAGTATACAATTTAAAATATTTAAATCGAAATGAGTTAAAAACATTGCATTCGATTAAACTATGTCTCACTCTCAGAGGACAAACACAATCGTTACATATAGGAGGATCCTCCCCCAGAAAGAGATGTTTATGAGTAATACTTGTGTCCAATCCTTAGACGAGTTAAAATCACGTCCTGTCTTCTACTTGAGAATAATTTCCAATGAGAGATGATGTTTAATTTGATTTAGTTTATTAGTTCCATTGGTATTGCCAATGATTATGAATTACTATTAAATGTTTTTTATGATGTCGCAATATGGAATGATGGGACACATTTCATCAGATGCCGATTTAGCGGCAATATCGACCAATTCATTTCCTTTGATGCCCACATGCGAAGGAATCCAACAAAAAAACAGTTGAATATTTTGATGTTTAGATTATGAATTATTTTTAGCGTATGAGTGACCAAGGGATGTCTTTAACTCTCTTTGTGGTGTCTCTTTTTTCGCACTCATTGAAAATATTTAATTAACGGTGTAGATCTTTAATAAATTAAATGATTTGTTAAAAAAAATGTGTGAAGTAGCCGGAACTGATGATTCACAAACAGGAAAGTGGACTGCATATTGAAATAGCGAGAAAAGCAGTTTCTTTGTAAAACTTGTACGTAATAGGTAGTTTTTATGTACTTGAAAGACAGGGAAGGGCTATAAAAGATGGGTCATAGAAACGGTGTTACAATTGTTGATCGTAAAGTGGAAATCAAACTAGATCCCTTCCAATTGGGAAGGACGCAATAAAAGCATCGCTATCTTTAGTTTTGAATAAAAATAGTAAGAAATTGTGGGATATTTGCGAATCGCCCTAAACTTGTGTAAAAGGAGATGTTTCTAACACCGCGAAGTCATTTTCTTTCAAATGACATCTTGTCAGATCATAAAATCATCAGAAAATGGAATAAAATAAACGCAAACTTGGAAAAATAAAAACGTGAAAAAGTGTTTACTTCAAAGCAAGAAAATAATGAAAATTAAGAAAAAGAAAACACATATGATTTATCTTCCATGAAGAAACTATTTACCTTCGATCATTACAACCACTATTGCAAGAGTACATTGCCGTTCCTTTGGATACACCCATTCCCTTCCTAGAAGGGAGAGCTTTCTTCGTTTTCAAGTTTCAATTTCAATCGATGGGCCCCTTAAATATACATCTAATTCTGTTTGTACACAGTAGATATGTTCCCGAGAAATACGTTTTAAAAAATTCACATGTACAAAATATTGCATCTATGGAAAAATAGAAGATTATTTCCGGTCTTAAGAATTCAGCAGAAATAATACAATAAACCAGGTATTTCCGTGTTAGGATCTCAAATATTTCATTTCATAACGATTGTACATATATCATACAAAGTAAAATATCCTTTAAATTGGGAGAACAACATACCACACACAAAAATTAGTCAATACAAAATAAGTTAGGCAAAAAGATTTTATTCGTTGTCATTTTCTGACAGTATACGTATACGTTTGCGCAAGACTGCAACATTATTGCCATTTTAGAAATGTCTTGGTTATTGTTTTCGTGCTGCATTTGTGAAATGCTTTCTGTAATCTCTTTGAACAAAATTAGGATAAACCTTTTGTGATGCTGATATTTCAGTAGATTTAAGAACGAATAAATATAAAATAAAGATTTAATCACTGTGTGAGAATGTTTGGTCGGACGGATGGGAAGGAAGGGTCGACATCTCTAAAACACTAACTTTATTAACTGCTCATCTACAAAACAAATCTCTCTCTTCCCTCTCCCCGCTTTCTCTCTTGAAAGCTTACACTATATATACATATATCAGTCTTAATTTGCATGTTTCCGTTCTATTCTTCGGAGTAAGCCCTCTGATACAAATAATTGTTGAGGAGTGCAAATTCCCAAGAGGACTATTAGTGACAAGGTCGTGGATAGACCCGTCACAACTGTTGCAACAAAGTTATAAAAGTACCTATTTTAAGCCACCACAATACTTTACTTTCCACAATTTCTATAAAATTTCACAATTGCTTTATTTTAATTAATCCAGGCTCAGGATAAGACAGAATGAAACGTTTTGAAAGTGGGCCTACGAAACGCAAAAGATCGAAGGAAAAGCAAGAATCTATTGATAAATTACCAAAACTCACCCAATTTTTTTAATACAAATTCTACATCTACATCTATATCTATATCTACCACTTCTATCAGTATATCCAATAATGTACCTGAAGTTGAAGGACAGGGAAGAACAGACTATTTAAGTATTCGAGAAGGTACTATGAGACCTACTGAAATAAGTACAATAACTGATGACGTTTCAAATATTTTTATTGCAAGTACAGATTCAGGGCTGTGGCCTTCATATATTGATATCAATTTACAGCCTTACTGGGTTGAGAAAGGTCTGACAGTTTGTTCTAACAAACATATTGATTTTGAAAAATCTTCACGTATATATAACGTACCAAAAGATAAAAATAAAACAAGATACCTGTCTAATTTGCTATTCAAAAAAGAGTTACGAAATGGTTAGATTGTAGAGCGTGAATGTCTAATATATTCTCCGTCACAAGGAAAAGTATACTGTTTCGTATGTAAATTATTTTCATCTACTAATTTTACATTCAGCAGTAGTGGTTTCTATGATTGGAAGCATGCAAACTCAGCTATTTTACAGCATGAAAACGTACCTGAAGATAGAAAGTGTATGATGAACTACCACAGTCGTTTACAGTTATTTAGTCGTGTAGACAACCAACTTATTAAGTAATTTAATGATGAATGTCATTATTGGAAAGAAGTGCTAAAGAGAATAGTGGCTGTCATAAAATTCTTAGCATCAAGAGAACTGCCTTTCAGAGGGGAAAACTAAACTATAGGTTCAACGAATAACGGAAATTATTTGGGCACTTTAGAACTTCTAAGTAAGTTTGATATATTTTTAAATGAATATATTAAAAAGCACGCAATTCTGGAAAAGGTAATTCTTCTTATCTATCTGCTACAATTTGAGATGGATTTATTGAAGCTTTGGCGTCAAAAGTCTTAGAAACTATCGTCACTGAAATACAGAAAGCTAAATATTATTCTATTTCCGTTGATTCTACCCCAGATGTGACTTATGCTAACCAAATAACTTTTATTTTACGGTATGTCCAAATGGTGCACCCATTGAGAGATTTTTACAATTTATTAATATTAATGGACATATTGCAGAATATCTGACGGATGTTGCGGTTTCCTTTTTGGAAAATAACAAAATTTCCCTCGGTGATTGTAGAGGTCAGTCATATGGCAATGCCTCGAATATGTCAGAGAAATCTTCAGGATTGCAAGCCCAATTTAAAAAAAAAAAATTAAATACGCGCTATCATGTGCAGGGCATTCTTTGAATTTAATTGGCATTCAAGCAGTAAAATGTAACTATTATGTGACAATTTACTTTGATTTTGGCCAAAATCTTTATAATTTTTTCTCTTCGTCAACTCATCGTTCGAATATACTAACGTTAAATTTGAATTGTGATAGAAATAAAAATGTATTGAAAAATCTATCAAAAACACGCTGATCAGCACGTGGAGATGCAATTAAAACTTTAAGCCCCGGATATTCAGAAATTGTCATGAGGCTGGATTGCTTAATTAATGAGGATTTACAGGCAACGGATACTCGACTTTTTGCTAAAAAATTAAAAATTAAGATGAATGAATTCGAAACTGATTTTTTAACTATCCTTTGGAAAGACATTTTGATACGTATTGACAAAGTAAACCTATTCCTTCAGAGTAAAAATATGAATTTGACGAAAGGAGTAAAATTATTAAAATCGTTAATCATAAAAACCAAAAGGGATTCTTTTGACTATTATGAATCAAAAGCCAAGAAAGTATCCTTTATAAAGGAATATCAAAGTGTTCACAAGCGTGTAAGACAACGCAGTGTTAGGGTAACTTTCCTTGAAGGAAATAAACACCGACACAACGTTTGAAAACAGCTGAAGCCAGAAATTCAAAATAGAAACCTTTTTACCAATAATCAATTCTCTAATTTGCAATATACCAATACGTAGTAAAAAATATGAGGAGCTTTTTGAAATGTTTGGATTTTTTTGAAAATATTTTTATTTTGGATGAGACAGAAATTAAAATAGCATGCAAGAAAATATCAAAATTTTACGATAAAGTCATCAATGGATAGGAACTGAACTTGGAATGTAAATATCTCAAGTCGTATATGATCATTGATGGCGAAAAGCTGAAGAAAAAGCAAAAAGAAGAAATGGAAAAAAGAAAGATTTATAAGAAATATAATTCTACAAATGCAGATGAAGATGAAGAACAGTTGCTGGAGGGAGGGACTGGAATTGGGATCAACACACTCTATTCATTCATGTATGATGAAAGACTATTCACGGTGTTTCCCAATATTGAAATAATAATGAGAATTTTCTTATCAATGATGATTACTAACGCTAGTGGTGAGCGTTCATTGAAATACGCAAATGAATTGAGAAATCGTATGACTCAATCACGTTTGAATAATTTAAGCTTGATGAGAATTGAAAATGACATATTATTAACAATTGATTTTGAAGACCTAATTAAAACGATTTTGCAAATTTAAAATGTAGAAAATGATTACTGACATAAGATCTCATTTTACTAAGGATTGCTTTTATTGAACTGTTCATGTATATACATTAAATTAGATTAAAGGGTCGCAAGTAAGGCCTATTTTTTCATTAGGGCCGAGGGTCTCAAGAAATCTTAAGACGTCCCTGATTTTACTCAGAGCTATTTCTCTGTATGGACTGTATGCAAAGCTGGATCTAGGGGAGGGAGGTGTGACAATTGTGCACAATCCCAAACAGCAAACAATCTTTGCGTCGTACGGATTACTGGTCATGACGTTGGAACCTTTGCCCACCACCTTGTGCGATTATACCCTCCCTCAATATCATCACGAAGACATGCACTAGGACGGAGGAGTGTCGGAATGCTGTATGGTGATGGCTAACCGATTCGCCTGATACATTAACATATTAAAGCAGGTGAATCAGGGACTGCAGCATAAACTACATCAAATGGACTAAAAAGCATAGAAAAAGGACGCTTTTACCGAAAAAAGGGGAAATGAGGTGACGAATTGGGTCGACTTTCGCCACCGTGCATGAGGTCTCTCTTTTTAAAATACACACTTTGCCAAGATTGGAATGTAATTAAAAGTCATACAAAACTATTGGATTATGCAATGCGGTATTTAATAAACCTTTTTTTGTACCTTTCACCTGCGTCATTTTTGTTACTGAAACCACCAATTTTTGATTGCATTGGGGTTTACACACGCACAATTATTCACAACTCATTATGTAATTATTCATTTAAGTATGGTTATTGTTGAGACAAAAATAAAGAAACTGTGTGTATTTGTATTCCTTTTGAATGAAAAACTCGTTGGGAGACGCATGGGAATATCCTTCGTTTCATTTCAGGTCGTTTTCCCTTTCCAGTCATTTTTTTAATCGGATCACGGTGCTTAACTATTTTTTCGATCGACTGTAAACGTCAGAAATACAAGGCAAATCATGCCCTCCACCAAAATCTCAAAATGAAAGATTTCGTGTCAGTTGAGATGAATTCATCTTTTCTGACTTCGATATTTCGTAGAAAATTATGAATCTTCTCGAATTTTCTGATTGAGAATTCGTGATAGGAATTTTTCATCATACCTTCGTCAAAAGAATTTTTTTTATTTTAATATATTTTTGAAGCTATGTGTGAAAAAGGATGTTTATTATGAAATTTATAATAAACGAGTAAATAGTTTGTATTATTTACAACTCATGTTTGGTTACCTACCGGCAATTGAGGAAAACCACTACATTTCGATCTCTTCACGCTTTTCTAATACATCTATACCTTACAAGTTAGCTCTGTAATTATCTCCGTCTCGTTATTCTTAAGGTTTGTCAAAACTTTAATTTATATGTTAGGCATTATTTGTTTACTTATTGATATTGTTTTGTTTCGAAACTCACGCAAAATTTATTGAAAGGAAAAGTAATAATCAAAAGAAACATCTAATTTCTATAGTTTTCTAAATGAAAATAATTATAATGCTAAAAACTTCTTTTGTAAAATATTTTTTATTACATTTTTTAAAAATAATTGTTTAATTTTTTTGTTTAGTATTGTGAAAAATGTTTTTTCTCTCTTCTGAATGTCTTTTATGAAATAGCGTACTTTAAAATGAAGTTCCTATTCGCACTATAGTCGCTGCAAATATTTCCTTTACATTAAACGTTCTTAAAACATCATTATTACTACTAATAATCGCCATTCCTTTTTCTGTATAAATTTTTAAAATTTAAGTCATTGGTATGCAAAGTAGTTATAAAATTATTTAATTTTTTTTTCTTTTTTGCTGCATATTTCCGGAATGTATCTCTAAAATAGTATGAAAATACGAGTGCTCTTTACACTGCACAACACGTTACAATTCCATTAATACAGATTATATTTAATGCTGAGGATGCATTTACATTTATTGATTTTCATAGAACATTTCTGTAAATTCTTAAGTTTTATTTCAAGCAGATATTAAACTTGTTTTATTTGTTGTTTTTAAAGTATTCACTACATAGTTTCATAATTGTTAAACAAAAGCAGTTACATTTTAAAATGAGTAAAAAAATTATTTTTTTATGCTTTCATGTTCTTATGAATCAGTAGCTTCTTTAAATAACTTAATTTCTTCAAAAGTGATTTATACTTATCTTAGTACTTTAAAATTATTACATTTCTCTAAATTCATTCACAGGTATTTTGGATTGAAATTGTCCATCTATTGCAATAGAACAGAAGAAAATGAACAATAAATATACTATTATTTGGTTGGTATAGAAGATCATTTCATTATTTTAAGGTTAATTTTTACTATGTGTGTATATATATATTCAAGTTTGAGACAAATGTTACTTATTTTTATATCTAGATTTTATAAGTATTTGTTTTTTTAAATCCATAGTTTGTTTCATATTTTTTACTAGCATGGGCAATTTTGTAAATATACATAATTTTTTTTTATTTAAAATGTAGATTTATGTAGATTTTTTTTTTTTAAAAAAAAATGTAGGTTCCTTAATCTCATAATTTTGTTTATTTTAATCAAAAGTTATTTTTAGAACAAAGTAGTATATCCACTTTTTTTTTTTTTTTGGAACAGACTGGATTTGTTCAAAGATTTGCATCTTCAATAAGAAATAAAATTTAGTTATCAGTTTTTAAACATAATTTTAAATAATGTTAACTTTTATTGGATGTTAAATTCTTCATGTATAAAAAAGGCACATTAGAGCTATGTAGATTTTTTCATTTATTTTTAATTTTTGGACATAACTTCTTTTTTATGTAAATGATTATTGATGATGACATGAACTAGAATAATTTAAACAAAAGACTTTGTTCTGTAATTATGCTTTGTTGTGTATTAACAATTGGATTGATTAATTTAATTGTAAGTTTAAACATTTTTAATGGGAATTTTTTTTTATGAAATGAATGTTACTGAAGTATCCATTATTTTGACAAATCCAGTCTGTATATGTACAGTGGCTCCTAAACTTGAATGCACACCTTCCGTTTTCAAAATTAAATGTATAAAAAATTAATATTGAATATTTATATAAAATTAATATATATTTAAGTGATAAAATACATTTAAAGAAATGTACTAGACGTGGAAACAGGATTAAAACTCGATTAATAAATTACTTGCATAATTTTTAAGCAGATACTTCAAAATATTTAGTCACAAAATTGATTTTACACTTGGCATAACTTTTAAATGAAACCTAAAAAAGCAAACTAATATTTCGTTTCTCACTCTTTCGAATTAAAGACTGCTTTCAGACGACCTGACATCGATGTAACAAGGTTTTGGATTGTTTCTCTTGTGAATTTAGCCCATTCTTCTCTTAAAACAGTTCTTAAATGGTCTTTACTCATTTTATGTATTGGACTATTTGATGTTGATAGTCCAAAATTTCAAGTTATGTCATTTTGAGATTCTTTTTTTCAGATTATTAATAACAGGATTTCAAATATTTTTTTCTTCTGATCTTCATTTTAACACTAAATTATGTTAATAAAAATTAATGTATACAAAAAATGTTTGTGAACTAATTAATCTTGTTGCATAACTTTTTTTTTTTAATTGCTGTAACGTTAAATATTTGAAATAAACTATAAAGATTAAAAATTTTCAGATTTTTAACAGTAGGACAAAAAAATAAATTTGCTGACAGTACTCATAAAATTGCTGAAAAAAAAGTAATTAATGCACTTGCTTTGCAAACTCACATTTTATTTATTTATTTTTTTTATCAAAAGTCAGTTGACTTTTGACAACATAAATATCTAAAACTGTAACCTACTGTAAAAAAAGAATAACGGAGAGGGAAATGAATATAGGTATTTTTTCAAATTTTGGTAAGCATTTCTTTGAAAATCATGACTCTTTTCTTCAGAATTTTTGGTCCTTATTCATAAATTTTGTTTTTGTAAATGAATAAATTCTATATGCATGGGAAAAGTTATATCATTTTGCTGTTCGATCATTATAATTTTAGTTTGCTCTAGAAGTTTTCATGTTTGCTGCTTAGATAATTAAAAAAAATTCAAAACCTTGATCCAAGACTACATGAAGACTCTTTGTGTCAATCTTCATATTTTTAAACTTTAAGTCAATGGTCATATCTCTCCCAGTAACCCTTAGCTGTAAGTGATAAGGTTGCAATCCTTTGTTAAAGCTGGTTTCAGATACCTTTACTAATAGTTGAGGTTGATTTGAGATTTGAAAAGTTAACAATTTTACAAAAAGTTATAACTTTTAAATTGGTTCAGAATATTTATTTACTTTATTGCATTATTTTTAAAATAAATCAGTGAGTATTTTTTTCAGCAGTAATGTAATAAAACCACCTAAAAATCTTTGTCTGCATTATTAAAATTTTATTTATTTTATAATGTTCTTTATTATGTGTGTCTTTTTTTAAGACTGAATGAACTGCATTGTAGGTTGCATATTGGTTAATTGCATGACTGTGTTACTGGAATGATCAGATCTGTATAGTCAGAAATGGCTTATTCTTGCATGGTTAAGATAACTGGTAGCATCTTGAATTCTAAGTTTTCATTCCATCAGTCCTTTATATGAACTATTGTGTATATAATATGATTATTAAATTTAATGATAAGAAAATGCTCAAAATCTTATAGTCATTAATTTGTAGAGAGAGGTTTCATATTTAAATGTATCTTTCATTTTCACATCTGTTTGAATGAATATGTTTATATAATAGATTCTAATATTGTTTTTAACTCTAAATGAATCTCAACTTGCACATTAAAAAGAAAATGGAAAATTTGTGTAATTATTAAATGCTTCAAAATTTTAAAAATGTTGCATAATAAATAGGTATATCTGTTATAACTACTTAAATGTATAACAGTTTTGGGAGCATTTTTTAAAACTGAAAATAAGTTTGTGGTGTTTGTTTGTTATTATTCGGCTCTTGTGCCATACCTCAATATATTAATCTAAAACTACTAAATTCTCCAATTGAAGATGCACAAGAATAAAACAAACTCTTTATTTATTATCACTGTGGAATATCTAAGATTGCTTTCATTAGAATCTCAACTTAACTCACAATCCTAATTTATGATTTAAATAAGAAATCTATCCACCAGTCCACTCACATTCTTAATTTCACAAGTTTCTTCAATAGTAACTACATAGATTAATACTGTTATTAGAACTTTTTCTTCAATCACAAAACTAACATATGAATTTCAATCTCAATTATTTTCCAATTGCAAGGCCTTATCTTCTAATCTTTATCCCTTCATTTTCCATTAATTGCATATCATTATATATGTATCATTTCACTTCACTTCTATCTGTACCTACTTTACCTAATCATGTTTCATTTGGGTTGGTAAAAAATTGTAATTTTATGCAATTCAAACTAATAAAAAGACCCTGAGGTTTTGTGAAAAGAAAATCACTAGTAGCCCAATGTCTCAAGTTTTATGTAACCTTATTCTTTACCTGAAAGTGAAAAAAGCCTTAAAAAATTATGTGAAAAAAAAATACAGCAATTAAAAGAAATATTAATTTAAAAAATAGTTTATATTTGTGTGGTGCCAAGATGTATACTTAAAAAAAAAATTTTTTTTTTCATAAGGGGCAAATTAAGGAACAAGAACTGCTGACAATTAAGAATGATTTCTTAGTATTTAGTGTATGTATAGAGATTAATTGATTTAACCAAACTTAATACATTTAATAATTATATTCGTAAAAGTTTTAAATCATAGTTACTTTCTAGTCAATATATTTTTATGTATAATTTATTTCCTTAATCCTTAACTTCCTTTTTTTTTTGTTTTGTTTTGTAGCTTAAACTTATAAATGAAGGATTTAGTTTAGAATCTCTTTGATTTGTTTCATCAGAATTGGTCGAAGATTTTTTTGTGTTTTAATAAATTATATATTCAGTTCCCAAATAGATTTCTGCAAGACTTTTTGTAAAATTTTTCAGGAAAAAAATATATCATACATCAGTTATTTATTTGAATTAAATTCTTATGGTACCATACACTAAAGATATCATTGAAAATAACTGCATATGTGATTTTTAATATGTGTAACGAATTTCTTTATTACTAATATGTCATTATATTATTGATTTGATGCTATATTAAAACAGTAAGATAAAACAGATTTTTGTTAATTGCTATGTGAAGTAATTGTTTGGTCCCTTTAAAAAAAATCCGTCTAGTGCGATGTTAATAAAAACCTAAACTTTAAAAAGAATCCTGCTGATAATTGTACTATTTGTATTAATCACAAAACTTCTTATTTGTATTTATATAATTGAAAATCCATGTAATTAAAAAAAAGGTCATTTAATATATAATTTTGCAATAAAATTTAGAATTTTTTTTATAGTACTGAATTTATTTTTCGGAGTGTCCAAGGTTTACATCATTAATTTATCACATTCAAGTGGCATTCAATAAACTGAACATGGAGAACACCTAAAAGTCATAGTTTCTGAAAAGATTTGTTCTCTAGGTAATGAGATAATCCAAAAAATTGTTGAGTAGCATGCAAATTCATTGTGGAAATAATTCTGGTGAAGATTATTAAAAAAAAAAAAAAAGGCATTATTCATTGTTTTAATTGTAATAAATTATTCTTTTTCACTTGTATGAATTTAGAAGTTTTATTCACTGATCTCTAGTTTTAAAAGTAGCCAAGTATTATATATATATTTTTTTTACTTCACAAGCTAAAAATTTTTCAGTGAGGATCATAATTTGGATAACAAAAATAATATTTTTGAATTTCTGTTACTATTTAACATTATACTATTTAGGATGATATTGGTTTTTTAAAAAAAATATTTGTAGGCTTTGAATAATTAATAAAGAAAATTATATTGTCATTAAGTGTTATTTTATGATATTGTCATGTTTCATTTCAGTCATTTTTATCGATAATGAGACATTTTTAGACTGGAACATTTCAGAAAATAATTTTTTAGTAACAGCTTATTAATGTTGCAAATCATATTTTTATATTGATTTCTACATATTCATTAGCTAATTTCCTTGATTTAGATAAGGTTTCGATAGCATGTTTCTCTGGAAATGAAATTTTTTGTTTGTTTCAGTGAATCATAAATAGCAATGTGTAACAATGAAAACTAAAAATAAAATATTTTGTTAAGTGTAACATGCTCATGAGAAATCAAATATTCTTGAAATAAATATTCTGGACAATTAAAAATGAAATACATTAATAAAAATGCATTGTATATATTATGGCATTAAGTATTGAAAGGTCAGTGTAGATTTGTTTTGTTTTCTTTTTCTAATTTTTTCAAATTTTTCTGAGACTCTGTAAAATATTTAAGGCCATTATGCTATATAAATGCAGATATTTAGTAATAATGCAATTTTGTGTTGTGGTTGATGTATTGATAGAAATCACAAGCAAATATCCAAGAATTAACATGTTGTACTTTTAGTATGATGTCTATAAATCTTCCTTTAAAATCAATACTAAAACTGTTACATTAGTTTTGGGCTATTAAAATGGATATATATTGTAACAAATCAATTTCATTAACATATGTGTTGAAAGTTAGCTAATTTTACTTACAAAGTAAAGTATTAAATCTTTTATGTATTATGTGATATTTAAATTGTAATTTTTTGTATTAGACTAAAATTTTACCTGTATTTTTAGGGATCTAGAAAGAAGTTAGTCTTCAAGATTCAAACCATATCATGGATTCCCCTTGTTATTGTATTGCTCACAATAAAGATTCCCCTGTTTTGGATCAGACTAGCTCTATGGATCTGGATGGAGCTCTTCGTGAGCTGAGCTTGATCAGAAAATACCCAAGGAAATTCAGTCAGAGAGAGGAAAGACTTCCTGAAAATTCATCGTCTACACCCCTGTGTGTGGTTCAAATGAACTCAAAATTTGTGACCAAGTTTTCTCTTTTCAGAAACTCTAGCTCAGATTCTAATTCCAGAGAAGAAAATGGAGAAAGTAGTATTGGTTGCTCAACTACAGTAGCTAAGAAATCTTTTAAACAATTGCATTTTGTAGAAGATGTTTCAGTGTTAAATAATTTTAATAAACGTAGAGTGAAGCATGCACATTTGTTCAAACCATATGATATTTTGAAGAAGAGGCAGTTAAGAATTGAGCCAATTGATGACGACATTCCAGCAGCAACAGCAGCTGATAGGGCTAGTCCACCAACAGTATCAAGGCAAGATAGTGGAAACAAGTCAAATCCAAATAGTCCTGTTAAAAGCCAAAGTTACCCGGTATCATCGGGAAGCTCAATAGTACGCTCACGTTCCTTAGATGATTTGGAAATTAGTAAATTAGATTTGAAAGATGACTGTTGCTATGGTAGATATGACATTGATACTGTTTCTCAACGTATAAGTAAGCTCCATGTCAGTTGAAATAGTCTGTACAACCTGTTGTTATTTTAAATCAATTGTTCCAAATTGGTTACTTTTCTTGTTGCATATAAATGGGATTTACTGAGTTTTGCATTTGATTTTTTTTTTTTTTTTTTTGGTTTTGTTTTATGTATTAGTATAACAAGATGTTTCAAAATCTTATTGCCTTGCTCTTCACTTGCACCAAGCATTTCATTAGTTGTAAAAAATTACACCTCATTTTAGCTTAAGATATATTTATATAAGAGGTTATGAAAAATATTCTTAATCATGTAAGGATAGACCTTTATTGAGTTTCGACTGATGAAGATGACTAATCCCCAGAATTTTTTTTTTATCCAATCGCGATCTATTTAAACTCTTTGTACTACTTCTAATTTCATATTTTGTATACTTGTTCATTTGTGTTCTTTAATATAAATGCTTCATTATGTATGATTATTTCATGGCACTACATAAAAGTTTAATTTTTTTTAAAAAAAAAAAATGACAAAAAGTGTTCGGAAATAATTGTACATTATGCAAATTGAGTTATAAATAACAAAAATATATATATATATATAATGATGAAGTGTAACATTAAACTTTTAAATAACAGAATACAGTTTAAATAAATCTTGGACAAAACATTTGGGAATGATATTAGGCATAATTATATATTAGAAATTTTTACAATAAGTTATTTGTATGTTATTAGTGCATTGGTATTTTTATTTTTTCATTTTTTTAAATATTAGTGATGGCTTCAAAGAGGATATTTAATCATCTGCATTTCAAAGCTCAAATTATAGTGTTTTTTCTCTCCCCCCCCCCATTTTAGTTGAGGGGCTAAATAAGTTGTGAAGTGTGTTTAGGTGTTTCTGCATGTTTTTTTTTTAATATATCATGCAGTATTTATTGACTGAAGATTTTAACACCGTGAAAAAGTATGCCTTATGTATTACCAAGTATTTATAAAGCAACTCGTGGATAATTAGCAATTTCAATTAATAGATTCAGTTGATCCTATGTTGTATATGATTCTATTTACTGGAAGATAACTATTTCTCTAATAAATCTGCTATGCAACAAAAAAGTCACATTTTAGTACAGCTATGTTCCATTCATTTTTCAAAAGGGATAAATAAATTTTTATTTTTTATAACATTTTTTTTTTATTGACTTTGAATATAAAAAAACTTGGTCATTAAGATTAGTGAAACCCATGTTTGATGAATTTAAATTGTTATATTTGCTAAAATAAGCAAATTAAAAAAGTGAGCAAATTTGTTTACAATAAAGATGCAATACTACCAAAGCATTATTAAATATTTTATATTCTCATCTTGTAAGCAATAAATATTTTTTTATTCAAACTATCAAAAATAACACATATAGTTTAATTTTGTTTAAATTCTATAGAAGTGTGTGGATGTTCTTTCTATAAACTACTATTTTTTGATATTTTGTAATGTACACATGTAAGTCTGAGCAAAAGTACTTGATAAAGAATACACAAGTATTGATCATTTAGGTGTCTTTCTTTTTAATTGAATTAACATGTTATTCTAGTGTATTAAAAAATGTGTATTTCTGAATGAAATGCTGAAAGGGTGCATTTGGAAACTTCTCCCCTGTAAGGAAAGAATATGTTCTAGGAATTGGAAAATGTCATGATTATAGGATGTTTATTTCTCACGTGCAAATATGAGGCAAGATGATTTTTTAAAATATGTATGTGTGTGATATTGCGTGTTTATATTGTCTGAAAAGGATTTCAGTTTTTTGAGAGGTGAAGAAAGGCTTTATTTTGTTTGATGTCTTATGTTTTAACTATGCAAAATAGTATTTTTCTTTAAAAACTAATTAGGTATCTATAATTACTGTGTAATATATAAATAGTTGTTGTAAATAAAATGTTTGTATTTGAAATCTCTGGGAAGTATTTTTTAAGTAGCAAAATTTTTGATTATTATGAATTACGTACATTATGGTAAAATAATTTATGTAAAAGAGGTATCATTCATACAAGTTTTTTGAATTTTTTACCAAATAGAATTTCTTGAAAGAATTTTGGCAGGAATCCTTTAGTATAAATTTACATATTACATTACAATTATTTATGTTTGAATCTTATGGATTTGGGTATTGTTAGTTATATTTTTCTGCATTTTTAGTTTGGATATCAATTTGCATTTTTTTAAAAAATGTGCTAAATAGTTGCATTTCTATCTGTAATCTTTTCATTTGTTTGTATTGTATTAGAATAGAATGGTATTGGTAAAATAAATGGTATATGTAAAGGTGCTTGATATTGCTAAATCTATAGTGCTTTATGTTCTTTGTAATGCTAATGTAATGTATTTTTCATCTTAATTTTGTCTTATAACAATTCTCTTCAACACTGTCTTTAAACATTCTTTGGTGTTTCTGTTACTTATAGAACAGCTTAAATATTTAAAAAAAAAATTAAATTTTAAATGTTCCCTTCCAATCATCGCTAAGTCATGTCATAAATTTTGCATTTATATATCAATACCTAGATTAAAAGATAATAAATAGTTGTCTAAGTAATGGTGTGCATATTTAAGCATAATTTCTTAGAGTTTTTAAAGTTGTTAAAATTATGTTGTCACACTACTTTTGGTTTAAGAATGTTTTCTTTATTTTGAATTTATTTAAATAATTCCAAATATTTCATATATTTTACAATACTTTTGCTATTTCAATATTGTTTACAAGGAACAATACAAAAGCATTATATTGCCAAGTCTAATTAATAACTACTCAAATTAAATTTGTAAATTGTACCTATGATAAATAATTTAATTAAAATTGTAGATTACCCAAGAAAAGAAATTTAATTTAAAGGATTATATTTTGTAAGTATTAATTATATAATTGAGTTATAAAGTGTTTTATTGCCATTATTATATTTATAGTGTAGCATTTAATATTTTTATGTTTAACATGTATCCAATATAATTATTTTGTTGGATTTTATTCTTGTGCAGTTAAATTTTAGATAAAGATTTGATATTGTTTTTTTAAAAAAAAATTATGGTTTTGCTTCGAAATTCTATATTGTGTACAATTTTTTCTAAGATTTTTTCCAGTTCATCTCTCTTCTTTGATTCAATCTCCTCATTAAATTATGTGCATTTTACTTCTCTAAAATTGTATTTGACTTAAAAAAATGTACCTAATAGAAACATTGTTGTCTGTATCGGAGTATTTAAAGATTTTAATATGTAATATTCAAATTGATTTAATTTTTGTAATTATGAAGAACATTTTTTTTTCTAATGTCTAATATATTTTGTATTACCTTATGCTGATAGAAAGAAAACAACTTCATTTTTGATGATTGGGGTAATATATTGCATATAAATATTATATTTTGATAATATATTTTTGAAATATGTTTTATCAGATAAATGCAGCATTTTTTAAATTTCTGTCAAAAAACCATGCTTTTGCACAACATTTTTTAAAAATCTGAAATGCTTATTATAAGTGAAGTGCAATTTCTTCTGTAGTTTTATTTGAACAGTTTTGCAATTTTTATGTAGAACTAACCATATATACGACTTTGTATCAAAAATATGTCATTAAAACTTATGGGAATATTAAAGTGTGTTATGATTCAAAATGTTAAAAATTGTTATGACTTGTTAAATGCTTTTGTTGTTGTGTTTATTATTGTGATATGCATTTTTTTTTGCCCTCTGCATTTTTTTTTTCAGTTTTGGGCATAATGTTCTGGTCTCTTTATGTCGTCTCAGTTAGATTACATATGTTTATTTTATTATACACAATTTTTGAAATTTTTTTGGTTTTTTATAAAACATTTTCAACATATTGTGTATAATTTTTAGAATTCTCTGTATGTCAGTGCTATTAAAATTTTTATTTTGCAATTTATGCAGTTTTTCTGAGAGGAATCTTAAGACTTTCCTGTAAAATTTTATCAAATCTGAATTAACTACATATAACAAAAATATTTAAGACTTTTAATGAATATTGAAGAAATTATAATTTGTAATATTTTTTAACAAATTTAATGGCCAAAAATTTTATTTTCTGTTTGCATGCAATTTTGTAATTCATTATGTTAAATCTTTTTTATTCAATATAGATTCTTTAAAAAAGCGTTACCCTATATATTAATTGTGAAAGTAGTAGTAAGTAAATTGTGTGGTATAAATTCTAAACTGAAGAGTATTTAACAAAGGTTTTATTTTTAATCATGCAGAATGTATACCAAATGTACATCCTACATGATAAAAAGGCAAATTTCTGTAGTTAAACATTTTCTCATTTTGTAGTAAATAATTAAATTATGCTCAAAACTGGATCAAAAACATTTTCTTTTATTGTAATTGTTATAATTCTACTTCTCATATTTTTGGGAGCTAGTGCATAGAAATTGTCCTGTATAAAATGTATTTGTACAATCACGCCACTGTGATTTCTTAGGCATCAGAAAATTTGGAGTTAACTATTTTTTTTTTGTGTGTGTGTGTGGTTGTTTAAAAAAGAATGTCTCAAACAGATTGCCAACTGTAGGAATTAATTGAATTTGTCTGATTTTATATGTATTTCCATAATGCTAAATTTCAGACAATAAAATATGATAAATGTCAATTTTTGTTGTTTATTGATTAATCACTCATAGATAAAATTATTTATTCGATACATGTTATACAAATATTTTTCCGATTGTCCTACACAGATATTGAATATGGAGTACCTTGTGAATTTCTTATTGGGGGGGGGGAGAAAAAAACACAATAGAAATATTGTAATGGATTTTTAAGAGTTGCAATTCATTTTGTCATACATTCTAACATTTCTTGTTACTTGTCTTCATAATTAAAAATAATTAACATGAAATACATGTGGATATATAGTATATTTGTATATGGAATAGCATCTATATATTTGAAAATATTTGATTTTTCATAAGTGAATTAAAAAAATTTAAAATTATGTTATTCAAATAGGAATGGATTCAATTATGTTTTTTTTTTTATGTACTTCATGAAAATGTATCAAATGAATTTTCATGTGACTTGGTGTGAAACAATTTTTCCTAATCCTATTTCAAATTATGTCTTGGTTATGTTATAAATTATATTTGTGAGAATAATCTATAATCCTACTTTTTAATGAAACAAAACAAGAGATATTTGTAATATGATGGTTCAGTTTGAGATTTAGATGAAGTCTTTGTCTTGGCTGTCCAAGTTATGTGACGACTGTTGGGTTCAGGAAAGCTCGCTATACCTACGCACATACAGTGTAACAAAACATCAAAGCTTATTTCTGATAGCCCAATGGATGCGTTACAAACACTTAGGCATATCAGTGCCCACCGTATTGTTAGATAAGAGGTTGCAACACACCCCTCTAGTACTCTGTTAATGGTACTCAAATATTACAATATACAAAGAAAGTTCAACTAAAAAGAACTAAATATTGAAGAAATTTCAATACAAAATAATAAGTTACTTTAATGATAAATATTACAAAACCTTTGAATTTCAAATAGATAAATTTATTGATTTGGTCTTCTATAACATCATTAAGCAGACAAATTAAATACAAACGCATATGAGTAAATTCGGCTCTACCTTTACGAGTATAATTAAGTATCTTTCATAATTCCAAGAGGAAACAAACTTTTTTATTTTATGTAGCAATATAGGCAAGCCTGCTTTGGCTCTTGCACCTCAAAACCCTACAGTCACTCACTCATTCCATGTAGCAATACTACCTCGTCCATTTGAAGACTCCTTTCAGCTGAGGAATTTCAAAAAAATGATATGCAGATTGCAATTTGAGGAAGTAATTCATTTCCCAGATTTGTTTCAGGAGGGTAGTTGGATTTATTTTTCTTCTACTCTCTATAAAAAAAAAAAAATGACGCACCAAGAAGTTGTGCGATGGAGACAAGAATTAGCGGATAGGAAAATTATATATAGAATAGAAAATGATTAAAATTTCAGAAAAAGGGAATGATTTATTTCAGAGTTACTTAGTTACAAAGTAACGAGCTCAATAAGATGTTGATCCACCTCTTGCCTGAATGCAAGCTGCCACACGACATGGCATAGAATGATAAAGCTCCCTGATGGTCTCCTGCGGTATTTCTTGCTAAATTTGCTCCAATTGTCGGACTAGGTCATCAACATTCCCCGGTATTTGCAGTCGTCTTCCCCTCATATCCCAGGCATGCTCGATTGGAGATAGATCTGGCTGGCCGAGGAAGTGTTTGACAAGTTGTAAGATAGTTCATAGCAGCATGTGGTCTGCCATTATCTTGCTGAAAAATAAGGCAAGGGTACTGCAAAAGGAACAGTAGCAAAACAGGTCTCAGAATGTTGTCGACGTACCGCTGTGTTGTAAGTGTGCCTCTAATGACAACCAAAGGGGCCCGGCTATCAAGAGAAATGGCACCCCAGACCATAATTCCTGGTTGAGGGCTTGTGTGGCGTGCAATAGTGAAAGCAGGATCAGCACGTTGCCCTGGGCGTCTCCAGACATGTCTTTGATGATCGTCAGGACACAGTTGAAAGTGGGATTCGTCGCAAAATCCCCACGTCCCTAGTATGCAGCATTCCAACCTGATCGAGACAAACACCACTGTAATCTGGCTCGACAGTGTGCAAATGTGAGTGACAGGTGGCGTAGCGGTCGTAACGAGCGTAGATTTAATCTGTATGTGAATGGTTATGGTGGACGCTCGTGTGTGGGTCGCACGTCGGATGGTTGATAACGATGAATCAGGGGCTGTGACAGCTGATCTGACAATCACTCTGCCCTCCCGATCTGCTGTGGCCCTAGGTCGACCGTTACCATCATGAAGCTGAAATTTGCCATTGTCCACCCATTCTTGCCAGCATCTTCTAATCGCCGCATCACTTCGACCCTAATGTCGAGCGATTCTCCGATTTGCCCAACCTGCCTCTTTCAATCCAATGATACGACTTCTTTCAAACTCTGACAGTTGCTCGTTATGAGCTTGAATCCTGCGCATTTTTTCAGTCGTTGAAAGGTATCCTAAATCGCAATGCAACAGAAAATTTGACCATCAGATGGAGAATCGCTCCTTATATGCACCTGCTGAGTGTGCAATTCCGATGCGCTGTAGCTCCCGCTATTCATTCACTGGACTCCAAATTTTAAACATTTGCATGTTTGGTCCAAATGTCTTTGCATACAAAATTTCATTACAATCGGGCAATACCTTTTTGTTGCGTGGTTGTTTTGTTTTTTGTTATAGAGTGTATTTAACTATCCGGGTTAGATAATGCATAGGTAAAAAAGTTTGGTGGAATGTACTGGATAAATATTTTCCTCCCCTCGAAGCCTGTAACGTGCAATTATTTTAAGTACCTTGACAATTATATTTTTCTTTTTAATATGAAATATAAATTTACTTTTTTCTACTACACATTTGTTTCCCTTTTTTTACTTCAAATTCTCTTTTTAATTCAAGATCCAGGTTCTGAAATTTCAAATCGTACCCTTTTATAGGCCTAAATTCAGCTGGTTGACTTAACTATGTTGGACTGTTCCACAAGTGATTCCTAGTTGGGAGAGAAGAATCTGGGAAGGTATGAAGATCAAATGAAATGAAGTTCCAATTTAAATTTGAAAAATAGCATTAAGGAATCCGGAGATCTTTCAATTGTTCAACTGCACTGCATCACAACTTCCACGTGATCCTGTGAAAACGAAAGTCTTTCATAAGATTTTAAATCATGTATCCATAGTTCTTGAAGAATACATTTCAGTTTTATGACGAAAGATCCAAGAAAACCGATGGGATCAAATAAATGGCTAAATACACTAAGAATGAATCATTTTGAAGCACTTCTGCTCTTCACAAATTTAGACAGTTCTTTAAAGTAGAAAGAAATCTATTTCGCATTTGGGGCCTAAGGCAGACCCGAACCTTAGACGGAAAATCAAGTCAATATAGTCACATTGTTTTCTTCGTCGATGCCGAACTTAGGATCTTTCCGTGGTTCTCGAAGTTCTTCAGGAATGTCTCCATGACGGGGTAAATAGAATGACGGTTCATTACACAGCACTTGAGCGTCCAAGGACGATTTGTTAACGATATCTTTAATTCGATATTCATCAATAACTTTTTTATAATCCTCGAAAAAGTGCTATTCCTAAACTTCTTAACCAAACCTTCAAAATATTTTCGAGCCACTTCTCTATTGTTAGCTAACTTCTGCATACCTGGCTTCCACTGCAACTTCACGCAATATCATACATCTACAAATCTAAAAAAATCATAACGTTCCTCGATTATTGCTTGTTTCGTTACATTAACACACTCCTTTTTTTTTTTTTTTTTTTTTTTGTTAAATTAGCAAAGCCTAAACTTTCTAGTTCCTAGATTCGCCTGAGTTCAACTGACAGTTTCAGTAGCCCAAAAACTAAATTTACCGAAGTGGATTCCCACCTGCCCCGCATTTTCCCTGCAAAGACCATCCAAGTTCAGTATTCATAGCTATCAACAACGAATAAAACTTTTCAAAATCCTTTGACAAATTCCAATAAAAATTGGTACCCACTATATCATAAGGAAATTACATTCTCATCGAATACTTCACCGAACCCACACGTTAAAGTGAATCTCTTATTCTCCGTTTTAGCTCTCTGGCTTTTATTTTGGAAATTAATTTTTGCCCTGAAAATCTCATCTGTTTCCAACGCCTTAATTACTACTTCATTTCGGTCCAAAAATATGCCAGGAAACTCGTAAGCACCGACGACACTTGCTTAAAGACGGGAATTTTCAGCCAAGAGTAGCTGCTTTCGGTTAATAAACGGATTCGGTTAATTATTCGGATATCTCTCTATCGCGTCTTCAATTCAATCTGTTCTAACATCTGCGTGATAATTTGATGGAGGTGCAATGACTGCTACATCCTGGAGCCGCGCCGTGCGTTAAGAAGTGATCGGGTGCAAAGTAATCCACCTGAGTTCAGGCTATATTCTACACCAAAAAGAGCAAAGACATCAAAGGAGATGGCCATTGAGAGGATGACACGCATGGATTGATCATGAACCATGACCATGAACATTGCATGAAATGCCATGTTCATGGCATCTCATGCAACAGATCAGAAATCCCTCTGTGTTTCGTGGTGACCATGACCCAAACAAGTGGCTTAAAGAATATGATCGAGTCACTAAATATAATAAATGGAATGAAATCTTCCTGGCAAACGTGTACGTTTTCCTCGACGGAACAGCACGAGAGTGGTTTGAGAATAATGAACTTTTGACATCTTGGAACCAATTTAAATCGGAACTCACTAGAACATTTGGTGACAGAACATGATCAAGGAAGAAGACCGAAGAAGAGCTAAAATGGCGGGCACAAAAAACTGGCTAAAGCACTCAATTGTACATCCTAAGCGTGAAGAGGCTCTTGTCATGAAATGCATTCTCAAATGACGGAGGATTCTTACCAAGATTTCCTAAAGAACTCGCAACAACAAAAGTGTCCTTGAAATGATGTCAGTCCAACGAAGAAATGAAAGAGAGGCGAGTTAACGGAAATAATTTTATCGCCTCTCTAATATCATCCCGATGTCCTGTATAACCGAAGAAATGGATCTAGTAACCATAACTTGGCAAATTGTCTGAGAGGAACTCCAACGTATGACAGCGCCGAACACCGAAAATCCAGGAAGACAACTACAATCGATCGAAGCAGCTGTCCGAGAAGAGATGTAGAAAGATCTATCACCTCTCACATGAGCTGAAGGGCAATGGACTGAAGTTCACCCACGGTCCAGACATCAACCACTTTATTCCACACTTGTGGAAAGGTAGAGTACAATTATTGAACCTGAGCATAGGAAAACTGACCTATGGCGAACTGCAGACTTGTCTGTTTCCATTGTGGCGGACCAGGACACGTCGTTCATTAATTACCTACGAGCCATCTTTGACGCTAAAACAGAACCAACAAGCGAAACGCCGCCGTTGCAAGAATCCAGCCAAACGACCATCAGAATCCCTCACCGAGCCCATCTCGATCCCCGACACGTCACTTCAGATCACTGTATCGACATTCCAGTTTTCCACCTAGCCAAAGCAAAGAGGAAAACTAGGGACCGCAACCTTCCCAGGAAATAAGCCTACGGAAGGAAAAAATTCTCCGCTTTCTGCGGATATGTCTGGAAATCATCTTCAAGTTATTGTCGACAACTATCCAGTCCAGGCTGTAGTGAACTCCCGACCTCTGTCAATTCGGAACCATACAGATGCCCTTTTCGAAAAGCTATGTTTCCGTCCAAAGAAAAAAATCACCCTTTAAGTAACCGGTGGAAATTATATCCAACCTCTAGGGAAATGAGTATTTCGGTCCTCATCAAATCCTACGACGACTATCCAACGTAACAAATGACTTTGATTCCAGCTAGAGACTCCGAAGGACAATATATGGGATACATGTTTTTCGAATGAAACCTTCCTATGATCCAGATGCACAGACTCCAGATAATCCTACTACTCCTGACGGGCTGAATCCCAGAGGAATTGCATCCAATCGGCCAAGAAAGCCACCATCCTCTAAGTCCATACAGGGTCCATGATGCGCTTACAGACGAGAGCTCTACCACAGAATTCCTAATCAGCGGAACACTGTTTTTTAAGAGGAGAGCAATGCCCCGAAGCTCACTAGCACCGATGGCGCCATTCATTCATCTACAGATCGAGAGCTCTCAGCCAAGTGTAGCTGCTATCAGTTGGTTAATAAATCACGTTATTAGAATATCTATTGTGTCTTCTATTCAACCTGTTCTGCAATATCTATACGGCAATGTTACATAATCTCAATTCCACTCTACGGTGAGTACGCAATTTAAGATCCCTTGCTCCAAATGATAAAATCTTCAATGTATCCTACCCTAGATAATATAACCTTCTAAGTAAATTTCTTTTAATAAAATTTTGTTCACTTCCATTATCAAACATTGCGACAGTTATATCTGACGATCACCAGTTTCTATTTTAACACTCTGCAATAAGATCCCATTAACTGAATTCGAAATAGTAGGTAGAATTTTCTTAGATTTATCTTCAGGAGGCAAATTAAAATTATGTTTCTGTAAATTTTCTCATTTAAAGTACCCGACTACGTTCGAAACCATATTTTTGAAAAATCGTATAAAAGAATAATTTTTTTTATATATTTAGTATCATCTGAATTAGAATGTACATAAAAAAGCATTTCAAAAATTTTATTACAATGAAAAATTTTAAAATGCAATTTTTTTTAGCATAAAATAAGAAAAAAATAGCACATTTTCAAAATATTCTCCTTTCAAGAAAATAGTTATTACGCATTGCTGTGGTAGTTGTAAACCATCTTCAGATCTTTCTAAAGAAAATTTGTATTATATTCATGGGCTTCTATAATATTAAAAATTAATTATTTTATTTTCGAAAATGATTTCGAGTGCTAAAAACATCGAAGTAATGAATTTAAATTTAATGAGAATTATAGCTGGTCGAAAATTGTGTCTGTTTTCAGCGCATAGCGAGAATCTAAACCAATTAATAAATAATCGAGACATATTTTTCTCACAGCGCTTTTCTTTCATGTACTTTTATTTGTACGTTAATTGAATTAAAGAAGTCAAATGCTGGTTTGT